>JAUZND010004565.1:0-59065 GCA_034780555.1 Coelogynopora nodosa
TTAGTAAAGATCCATTTGCAAAGATAGAAAATCGTTTTTTTTTAATGTTTTATCACATATTTAATTAATTTTGATGAACCAATTACAAATGGCACAAGCTGCGCATTTTGTAAATTTGTGCTATTTGCAAATGGTCCTTGCGCGTTTTACAAATCTATTTTTTTGTTTTATTTACTGATAATACTTTTTATTTTGTTACTAATTTAGTAAGTAATGAAACATTCATCTTTACTAAAAAAAGTTTCACCAAATCGAAAATTATAGGTATTTGCAGAATGCACAACTTGCGCCATTTGTAAATGGGTCATTAAAATTAATTATGTGATAAAACATAAAAAAATAAATGGTTCTTATGACTAAATTAGTTTTAAAACAAATTGAAAATCTATATTTGCTGAATATAGAATGTTTAATTACTTAGTAAATTAGTGACAAAATAAAAAGTATTATCAGTAAATAAAACAAAAAAATATATTTGTAAAACATGCAAGGACCATTTGCAAATGGTGCAGACTTGCGCCATTTACAAATGGTTGTGCTATCTTTAAATTTACAAACAGCACAAGGACCATTTGCAAATAGCGCAAATCTGCAAAACGCGCACAACATATATACTAAATTTAAACTATATTTAACTTTTAATTTAGTATATAATTTACAACTCATGATTAATTTATATCTTATGATAATCAGATAATGTACTACTATTACAGTACTTATTACTATTAGTATTAATATAAACTATTATTTTCTGAAACTGATGATGGATATTTTATTAATTATTTTGATATATATTAAAACAAGCTTTTTTTTCTTTGAATTAAATAAATATTTAAAAATTAATTACTTTTTATTAATTACTTTGCTTTTAAAAATATAACTGCTAAAAAAACTCAAAACTTTACTACATTCATGAATCTTGTGACATGTGGCAGATACAACTGAGTAACTCAAGTCAAGGACATAGTGCAGTGAGGGCAATTTTAAAAGGGCACCATTAAGTATTCTAGTAGAAAATGAATTAAAACATTTGAAAAAATATACTTTATTAAAATCTACAGCAATGCCAATGAACATGATTCTCAAGCCTTAGGATCTATATTTACAAGGTCAAGATATTCTATATTTTGAAACTGCGTCTGTCTGTCAGACTGAGTCTGACTCTCTAGAATTAGATACATGACTATAATAATGAGCAAAGGCTGGGGGACCAAAAAATACCCAAGCCCCCTTACAAAAAGGAAGGGGGGCTTAGGCCCCCCATGCTATAACTACCCTCTATGAGTATACTATGTCTATAAGTATAAGTCCAAACAAAGACAAAGTACTACATATTGGTTTAGTTATTTTTTTAATATAATTATAAATTTTATCTGTTATTAATATTATGCATGTTTTATATATATTATCTAGCCTGTCCCCAATTATTCTTCAGCTATTTTGGATTTAACAGACAGTATGACTGTTTTTTTAATCCACAAGTTTGACTTGTCATCTTATCACTCCAGGCTTGTTTTAGAGTTTGTTTGGATTCCTTTTTTTCACACTTATACCTTTCTGGAGTTTAGTCATTAATGTTACTTTTTCTTTAAAAAGATCTTGATATTATTATAAAAAATGTTGTTTATTTTTTACCAGTCGCAATGATAATTTCTGGTTCTTCCTGTATATTTATATTTGTTTTGTGGGGATGTCAATGACAATGTTGAGTAATTGAATAAAGTGTGATCATTTACTATCAAAGAAAATAATATTGAATGTATTTCTTTAAAAAGAATACATATTAAAATAAAATCGAGGGGCACATATAAAAATTTTACGTAAATAACATGGATAAATAGTTATAAATAAAAACTCAATATAACAAACCTAAAAAATTATTAAAAAATGAAAGCTGTAAAGTTATGTAAAGGGAAAATAATTGCCTTATTGTGATTGTAATGTATATATTTTAATATTATTAGAAATAATATAAATAATAGTTTATATATATATGTATAACTTATTATATAATCTATAAGACTTTTAGATATATACTGTACTACATAATACAATATTTTTTCTTATAGTAATACTCTACTTCATTAAAATTTATTCCTTTTATTTTCATAAAATATTATTGTAAATGAAACAAACTATTTGAATAAAGCGGTGTACAATATAAAATGTTCAAATAAACTTCATTTTATTTAAATTAGAAACCGTCTATTTAAGTACGTCGAATCGAGCTTGAATCGAGCTCAATTAACTTCAATCGAGCTTAAATGGTCAGCTTAAATTAATTTTTTGTAAATATTTCAGCAAATTCGAGGTGAATTCTTTGCTCAATTCGAATTCTAAAATTTTATTTCAGTTTTCTTTAAAAAATTAACTTCGTTAAATATACTACAAACTTATAAATGCTTATAAATAAGGATTGAAAGCAGCACCTTTCTAGAAAATAATATTGCGGCATAAAATAAATAGCACGAATTGATATATTATCTACAAGAATAAAAACATATCAAATAGCATGTCATATTTTACAAGAGAAAACTATTTCAACCAATGAAACAATACAATTGACTGTGGTAACTGGTCGAAATCTAATTGCATTCGTTGTCTAAAAACTTGTAAAAAAAATAAGTGGACATGAACTTAACAAACAGTAAGACTTTGAAATAACACACCACAGTTAACAAGATAAACATAGAACCCAATGCAGATACAAGTTTAATAAGGTAAAATAATTATTTGGATGTTAATCTTAAAATAACTTAAGTCAACTGAAGTAACTTATGCCATTTTTCCTCTAAAAGATCAATATTTCGATATGTTTCTGTTATGTATTGTATGCCTTAAATATTTAGTTGTTTGAAATCTATTCATAGAGTTTGTTATGGCCATGTTTTATAAAATTATATTAACTATATGAGTGATTTCAAACATCCAAATTGTAATCTCGGAGTAAATGTCACGACTTAAAGTGTATGTGATTTTCTATCATATATTCAAGATTTTTGTGAAATGAAGAAAGCAAGACTAACACATTGAAATGAATAGGAAATAATGGCTGTTCACGTCGACTTCAAGCGTACATAGGCAAGGTATTGGTGTACTACAAATACATCTAATAAAATTACTCTTCAAGACTTCTCGTAGTTTTATAGTTAAAAACTACAATACTAAGGATGTTAAATAATTCATACTCTAGGCTTTGTTATGCATTTTTATAGTGAGTTTTAGTTTCTTATAAAATAAATATACTACACTTTATATTAATTTGCATTAATAAGTTACACTAAGTATATACCAACTACACAAAATATATATAGTAGTTATCGTTTTGCATCTATATAGTGGCATGTAAATAATAGAAACATATAGTAAGAATAATCTTATAAATAGTAATAATATATAAATTGAGCATATAGTCGTTTTATTTATGTTTTATGTTTTATGTAATTTGCTATACATATTACTTATTTCACATTGGTGAGGAGTACTTAGTCATAAATAACTTTATTTATAAAGTATGAGAATAACAACATCATTTTGGATAGATTTGGTATATGTTTTTATATGTCTATCACATTATATAAGAGTTATAATATATATGATATATAAGAGTTATTATATAATATTATTAAAGAGCGTACTATGCTTTTTTTGAGTATGATTAATTCATTTATATCTTAATTGCCATGGACGTCGTCAAGATTTTCCAAAGGGGGTGGGTAGTTTTTTTAAAAAGGCACATCTTTAAGATAATATTGTGCACCAAAGATTAGATGTACAATTTTCGGCGGGGGTCTAGTGTCCAGGGGTAAATTAATTTTAATATATAATTTCTTTTCATAACTAACTGTAAGCAATACATATATGTATAGGGCATTTTTCTTTGTAAAAACGCGTCATGACCTAGTATGTACAGCATACTGTCATAGTGTGAAATTTACAATATTAGCAGAGAGGCAATATTTTATGAAACCTTTACCCTTCATCTATACATATTTTATTAGATATTTAAACATATAAGGCTATAATACACAATAAAAATGTAATATATTAGCATCATAGAAAAAGGGCACCATTATCAAAAAAAGGGGGGGGGGCATTCGAAACCCCGCCCCCCTGGCGACGGCTATGCTGGTCGACATTTTGGATTATGACGTCGCAGAAAAAAGCCAGAGACAGATTTAAATTGCCTAAAATGGTTTCTATAGGCCTCCTCTACTCAACTTTATATAAATCTCATTTGATCCTTCCCAGATCTGTCAGCATTTTATTTAAACTATCTCCGATCGCTAAAAAGAATTAGTCGTAAGATATAACATTAATACGTTTTAATTATATTATGTAAACGTTGTATATAAAATTATTTTTTGTTTCGCATAATATTCATGTTGATATAAATTAGCTATATAGACATTACACTAATAAATTTGGTTGTAATTATTAGGCCAGTCAAATTAGCTGTGTTGACCTATAAAAAATAGTACAAAGCTGAAAATTTGCATGAAACATCAGTGTACATGGACCGGAACAAAATATTATAAATAATATAAATGCTACGTATTATTAGCAAAATTAGATGCATAGATAATAATATTTAATTACTAGGTAGATTTCAATCTTAGTTCTTACCCCTATTTCAGCTACCAAATTGGCTAAATAAGGGAAATTAACTAGCCTATTATTAAAATGTCTTTGGAAAGAAAAAAAAAAATTTTTTTACTCTAGTTTAGCTTGTAACATATGGCAAACGGTTATATTATCAAAATGATGTGTAACATTGTATCAAAAAGTATGAGAAAATATCATCAAAATGTTTATTTTCCTAAAAATATGCATTTCCATAAAAATTGAGTCAAAACAATAGACAATTTTTCTATTGTTTAATATGTAAAATTTCAAAAAAGCCTGAACCTTTTTTTTCCCCAAAACGGATTTTTGATATTTTGTTCTGATCCACATATTGATGTTTCATTCATATTTTCAGCTTTGTACTAACTTTTTTATGTGAGGCCATTTTTCTGAGCTATTTCAACCAGAAAGAATAATTGTTTTATTAGAAAATTAACTTAACTGTTAAAATATTATTAATTCCCATATTTGTTTTTATTTTAATTTTATGGGTAAAATAAAGATTAATGGTGAAAATTTTTATTATCCACAGAAATAAAATTACTGCTAAGCTAACGTTTTTGTTCCTTGTCAAATATTTACCAGAATATATTTTGAAATTAATTACCCCAAATTGTATAAATTATTATTTCATTGTTCATTATATTATATGAACATCTTACAAAAACAATAGAAATAATATATTAAAATTATGGTTATATGGCAACGTGTAGGAGAGAGTACAATACTTGTATACAGTTACTACTTTTAAAAATATTTGTTATATCCTTTGTATTCATGTTTGTCTTTTATATTTATCAAATTATATAAGTTGACGATAGCGTAAGCGTAAGCGATACCTGAAACTTTATAAAATAATTTTTATTAATATTTATCAAATAAAAGTATTAATCAGTAAATATTCGCAAAAACCAATTGAAAATTTTTGAAAAGTGAATTATAATCCTGTTGTAACCCTGAATCATATTCGAAATCTATTATGCAAATCAACAATATAATTATGGTATGTCAGCATGTTATAATGGATCATAATAAAATAAAACTGTTATTCTAAAACAGATATTTATTTTAAATTCAAGAAAATGGCCCAGGAGAGGAGTTATTTTTATAAAAACAATGGTGAGGAGATTGATGATCCCTCCTTCACATTACAATTTAGTTTTTTTTAATTATTTACTTGTATATTCAATTATTATATTAATAAAGTATTTGTATAGTAGGTGTAGCCTGACCATTAATTTCTCTAAGTATGTCGTCCACAACACTGACTGGTTAAATTGATTATATTTTAAACGATGTATGAGTATGAGTATATATTCATTCAGAATAACAATGGACATCATTTTCAAGTTTTATTAAATTGATATATTACCTTTTGAATAGTTCAAAATATTTATTTTGCATCTTTTCACAAATATTGTAATAATGTTTAATAATAAATAAAAGTTATTGAAATATAAAACGGTTCAAAACCACTCCATCAACAATTTCTTCATTTCTACGTTATTATGGCTAAATAGAATTATTAAAGGTTAGAGCATTATTAACATTAAACATGTTATAATATGGTGCAGGCTATTGTATGTTCGTTAATTTTTGGAAAGAAAGCCACCCCCTCCCCCGATTACAGATATATATAGATCCACGAATATCTCATAAATGAACCAATTTAATGAAGAAAATATAACAACTAAAAGTAAATACTTACGTAATCATTGATTTATTGCAATCAAACACAATACATATAATCTTGTAATGAAATACTACATAATAGGTAATACATACTGTTTATAAAGGTATAATGAGCGAACGGGTCAACTTGCCCGTTGTAATAAGCTGGTATCAAACTCATGCGGTATACAGTCAGTAAGAGATAAGCAGAAATAATAACAATGTATTTACTTATGTACAATAATGTTAAAGCAACAAAACCTTGAACTCAACCCAACAAAATAAAATTCAAGAAAATGTCACATTATAATCATGGTTGAATGCATACTTATGAGATCATGTACAAGAAATTCTCTTGGCTGCACAAGGCATTTTATCACTAAAACGTGGGTTAGTGTTTACAGGGTTTTCAGTAATTGACCCTATTTGTATAAAACCGGAATAAGATAAGATTGATTTAGAAAAGAAGCTGAAACATGCAAAATAATATATAATTAGATAATTTATGTATTAACTTTGAAATGTCGAGTTGGAGACTTGACAAGTTTATGATTGAAGAAAATAGGATATACAATTAGGTTTGGTTTAATTTTATTTAAAATTTACAATGTAAGTCAACATTTGAAAGGGCAGAGTAGAGAAAGAGAAACACTTATTTAGTTATATATAATGTGGAGTCTCTTGTCCGGTAAGTAGGCGAAAGATTGAGGTTGGCATAGTTCGAAGATGGATCTGCAAAAGAGGACAAATTATCCACATAAGATTAAAAAACCGCTAAATTTATCTATGTTTATGATAAATGTTTAGTTTACTGTAAATGAAGTCCTCTGTGATACTTGCTAATTTTACTTATTTGTGTTCTGTAAACAACATAAATAAGAGATAAGTCGAAATTGTTTGGCTTAAAAATATTCCGAACAAAATATGGAACAAAGATAATTTTATTGCACAATTTCTTTTATAAAACACAATGTACCGTTCAAGTATATAAAGAAAATGTTTTAGAACCAAAGATGAAAATTTTTTACATAATATAGTTTAACTGATATATAATATTTAATTCTCAATATTTAATTATTTTATCGTCAGAACGATAACTATGTACACATTATGAAATATTCGTTTGGAAAAGTGGACTGAACTGCGTATTGATTTGTAGAGTAATACTTAACAATAAAATTATGAAATTAGCTTGCAAGGTCAACTCATTATTGAAAGACAAAACATAATATGTGCAAATCTAAGAAACAGAACTTGAAAAGATCTGTATTATTTTAATATTTTGCATTCAACAAAATCAGAGAAGAAATATAAATTATACTTAAAATAACTGTGTGTATGAAATTCGTTCAAATAAATGACATTAATTTGGTAAACTTTTTTGATGAAACCATCCCATTCCCAAATCTTGTAGTCTATTTGTGCGATTAGGTAAATTGGTTTATGGAGCTACAAAAAGTTTATAAAATTAACATAACTATAAAATTAGGAGAACCCTGATTTATAAATAATATTTAAAAAAATTGAGATACAGTAGGTCTACTGACTTTTATCAGAATGAAAATAACAAACTAAGAACTAACATTTACATATTTTACAAATCGTAACTATGACATTTCAATCATTAATATAATATTATAACCAAGTGAAACAACAGTTAAGTTATTTGTATTACAAAATCTCCCTGTTCAAGTATTAGGGCTAAAAACACAGTAAGTTTCATAACGCAAAAAATTAAATACATTCTCCACAATAAATGGTAAATGAACGAAACACAACATATTAATAAGGTGACAACAATTCCCAATTTTTATCCAATATTATATACCTATATAATAAAAATGCTTGTAAAGGGAGTGTAAATCGAAATAAATTAATTTTTTATAAACGCATTTTGTTTTAAATTTATGACGTGATGAAGATGAATACGAGAAAGAACTGTTACAGACTATTCTAATGAATAAATAGATCGTAAGAACTCAGCAGGTCATTTCGAAATAATATTTCACATTTTATTATTGTCATTTGACATATTTACACCAAACAGTTTTGTAACGGTAAAATAACAATATATACCAAAATGAAAATATATTTAAAAAAAACTATTTTTAAATTAGATAAATAATGACGATTAAATAAACAAAACATAATAAATATATTTATACATATTTCATGTTTCTCTTAATAATTTATAGGTTTCATATTTTATATACATATCTTATTTATAATAAATCAATACGAATAGGTATATTTGCAATAAAAAAACTTAGATCGTAACAATTTTACTTCTTTGGAAATATTTCCTAATGTAATAAGTCGTTTCTCAAATGAAACAGTTGAAGATTTACGAGATGAAAAGATTGTTTTGCGGAAAGAAAAATGAATTGAAGAATTTAAATTAATTGTTCTGATTTGTTTCAAACAGCTAGATAAAAATAATTGGAGTAATGTTTCTAACGTAGTTGCATTTATTTTAAGAATAATTATGGAAAATGACGAAGACTTTCAGGCGGCTAATTCTGACCTAATCAATACAAAACAATTACTGAAAGTATAAATTAATGTAGAAGACTAGATATTTTAATTTGGGATTAAAATTATGCAGACAATTGTGTTGCCGCAATATATACTAAAAAAAATGTACAACTTCAAACTACAATTTGTTACAAAGTGGGAATTTCTATGTTCCATGTACTTCAGTGACAATTATAAAATCGAGCATTTATGCCCCTTTGTCCGTATAATTAAATGTTAGAAAACGAGGAATCCAGGCCTAAAAACTAGACAACGATGGTTCTGTAACAGTCAACATTAACTGAAAAAATATTTGCCAAAATAAGCCCACATTGTCTAAAGTATTTGAATTCAATAAATTTTACGCCGAGAGTAGCATTTTTGTTTTTACAAAATGTTTTGCAATACACATAGCTGGGTTTTTTAATCGAACGGAAATTTGTATTCAGCATTTTAATAGAATATATTAGCCGTCTATATACGTTTGCATATCGTATTTAATAACGAGGGAAAATGTTGAATGCTAACTGCGAAACAGAAAAACCCTTTTAAGAAATCGTCCAAATGTGAAAAAATACTTGAAAATGCCTGAAAAATACGAATATAAAAAAATTAAAGCAATTTACCTTTAATACTATATTTGTTATATTTTTACCGATTATAATATTGTATTAGTTAATTTCAAAACACCAAGAAATGTTGAAGAATAGTTTTTATTGATAAAGAATATATTTAGAAAACTCTAAACCCAATTAAATATGAAGCATACATAACTATTTGACACAAAGTATATTTTCTGTCCGCCACTTTAATTATGGGTTGTGATTTATAAAGTTCAAATTTTATTATTATACCAAGCAAACATAAACATATTTTATTGCTTTATTTTAGCAGTTAGAAAACGATCGTTTTCTCACTGAAAAAAAGTGGATAAGACTATTCCAATACTATAATCCACATGATTTAATGGAAAAACTAACTTGCGATTCAACAACAAAAATGGTATGTTTGGCAAGTTCGCCAATTGTTACAAATTTCTAGATATTTTTTTCGGGTAGATAGTAGCAGTGTAGAGCGAAAAAATATGACAGGAGCATTTCTTCTGCTGATTCTACTTACGCAAAAGTGACAAACTTCAACTGGCTTGCGAAACGGTAAAATATATAATATTTCCAAGATTTAAGTCTAGTTATAGTTTAATATATTATAATCCATTACAATTTGCAAAAATTGTCACAAAATTTGCGACTAGGATTCATGTTGTGCATTAGTCGAGTTTACATGTCAAGTATTAGACGAGTCATCTGAGATCGACCAAGCTCCTTACATAACGGACACTCCTAAAGTGCACAGCTTTTTACGATCTTGCAGACAATGATTAGCCATCTCATGTTCAATGGTTCGGTAATGAAAATTTAATTTGTGATCACGTGGAGTATCACATGGAGTTACGAGACAGATGAAAATGACTGATCTAAATGGCTCGTGGCGTGTTCACTAGCTGAATAGTGGATTCAGTGTCCGTCGTGCACTCACTCGTTTATTTCACGAGAAGTGTTTCTATGAATAAACCTTTTTTATTATTTAATCCATTTTTGTCAGTTATGTACTTTGACATTCAAAATATTTTGTTTACATAATAATATGTACAATGCCTGGAATTTCAATTAAAAATTATTTTCATATTGTATAAATAATTAATTGTCTTTTGTAAACTTATAATAACCATTTCAAAAAATGTGCACCTAAATAATAATTTAATTAAATTTTAAAGCCACAATGTACAAAACACATAATACTTTTTACATCCAAGTAAAAATATATATTTCTGCGACAATTCTGTCAGACAAAATTAAAATTAACTTTTAATTGAAATAGTTTTCGATAATTAACTACTATGTCCGACGTATAATGTCAAGGATAAATCACGGCTGAAAATATAAAATTATTGATTTATTATTGAATTATTCATAAAAATAGCATTTACTACAAAAATATTTTTTCATGGTTTCCTATCGATTCAGTCCGCTAAACTAATTTCATCGATGATAAAAAAAAAAAAATACATTAGTATACCTTCAAAAGATGGTTATTAACAAATAAAATTCATCAACATAAACAAAATTAAAATCCATATATTTAATCGAATTTTTCGTCAGACACTATAAACCACTTTTCAAACAGACACCGGTAGTAAATTTTGAAAAAAAAGTAATAAAAGAAAATTGGATATAATATCCAGGTTATCTAAATAAAAACGAATATATTCCACTAAGAAATATTGTCAAAACCTAATGTTATCCCAATGTAACACTGAGAGGATAACATATTTACGAAAATATACATTTTAAAAAGCCATTAGAAAATATCACATTAAATTAAAATACAAATATTTATATAATTTAAATTAATTAAATACATAACAATTATTACACAATATTTTTATATAAAAAAACATAATATACGACTACAAAAGTTTACAATTTTGCATTTAATAATTCAATAGCACTTATTAATCATCAAATAGTCAATCAAAGAAAGTATTCGTAAGTTCACTGTACGAAATATACATCAGTTTTTCGAGAAACAGTTGCATGACTGTCGTAATAATGATGTCCGCAGGTCTATTATCTTTCATCGTATCTCATAAAATGCTCATTTCACAGGAACAATTAAAAAATATGAGACACATCTTGAAACACATTCGTTGTGTCTCTATAGCTACAAGTTTGTAGTATTTATCGAATCAGTCTACTGAAAGATACATTTTATAAGATAAGAATTGGCAATCGACGGTGACTGGAGAAATTAGTAATTAGGAGTGTGCGCAAGGATTCAGTCAAGTCAAACTCATTCTCTCCAGCCAGCAAGCTAACAGAATAACACTTTATTTCACTGTCAGATGAAAGATGGACAGTCACTTAAAGTAATTACATTCTATTCAGAATCGTTTTTGAAAAGATAAACAAACTTTATTTTCATAGGAATAATATGTGTAGATCATAACTAAAAACGAATAATTAAAAAAACATTTTTAAAATTTTATTCCCTTTTTCTATTAAATGCTCAACAATGTATATTACGTGATGGCAGATTAGTGAAACATGACATGAAACAGATCTTATTTAAATAATAATTGTTGATAAATTCTAGCAGAAGTGAAGGTTGTCGACAACACGTCTTGAACCTCAATAATTGAATGAAATAGATACACTAGTTTGAGTAAAAGAAAATAATGGCAACTATAATAGCAAAGTACTAAAAAAGATGATCATAAAAATGTGTCTTCATCATCGCTTTTGTAAGTAGAATTTTGTTATCTGTGCGTATTTTCACTAGCAAAACAGAGGGAATTTTAACCAAACTGGGAATAAGGGAAGCTTACTGTACACCGAATTCCCTACCTACTGAAATCATTCTTGTATCATCGGTAATAACTATAACCACGCACAACATTTCATCATCGCATATTTTAAGTACCTTTTAAATATTTATATTAATAACTTTCTTTTAACATAATTCAATGTACCATCATTTTATCAGTTTCTTTGGATTGGCATTCATTTATGAGTCTGTAAATTAATATCTCTTTGGCTTATGATTATATGAATTTCATTTGAGTTGTTTATTAGGCTTTTATAACAGACACTGGACACAGGTGATCGGAGGGGAGTTAAGATGATTAACATTTGGTGTAAAAATAGTTTATAATATGATTTATCACACGGCATATTATTTATGGACCAAATATCTTGATCAGTTTTGATTTTTGGAAATCTCAGATTTTATAGATCTTAGTTGTAATTGATATAATATATATATATATTTAAAACATTGATGTTATAATAACAATAATGTGATTATAATCAGTTATGACCATTTTGGATAAATATTTTAACTTTTGAGGGATATTCTTTTGGCCGGAATACAAAACGAAATAATTAATCAATTTGCATATAAATGAGATTAAAATAAGTCATGATGCAAATTCATGTATTTAGATACAATGTATATGTTTGACATTGGTAGAATTTGTATAGATTCAATGAAATTACACACAGTGATTACACAAAAATGGTAAAAGTTAACTAAATTCAATTGTTTAATAATAAAACAAATTTTGAATACAATCGGATAAACTATAAAGGAAAAATAATACCGTTGAATTACGTTGAATAATAAAGAAAGATATTCTCAGGTTGAAATATCGATATATTGATAGATTTTGTCTAAATTGGGTCAGCTGGACTCCTGGGATGACTGGTATCGATGAAACTGTCACTAAAATGTGAAGAAATAACTGTCCAGACGACAACTGATTAGAATCCTTGTCATGCGCAGAAACTGATACATGATCAGAATAGAATGCTATAGTTAAGTTGCCACCGATCGAGGTTAACTTATAGTATTTTAAGCAACTAATGTTTTCTTAATTTAAAGCGAAATCGTTATCGTGAAATTAAAGTGACATGTAAAAGTAGAATACGAAATCTTGGGTCAATTTTATCAAAAAAATGAACAATATTAAAAAATAATTAATCATTTTTTGTGGCTAACATATTGTTATATGGTTTGATTTTTGGAAGAAATTGACAACTGGAAACATAGACAACGAAACATCTTTGTTTTGGTAAATTTTGAAACAGTGATAATACAGCTGGCGATAGACCACCGAATTATTATTTCCAATGAGAAAACTTGTCATTATATAAAGTTGTATAATCATTAAATCGGAATAATCTCTGAATTTATGTTTTTAAGTCTGCGGACATGCAAAATCAATTAGTGGACTACTTCTTTTTCACATTAATGAAAAAATAGTCGTTAACGTCAACACCGTTTCTAAATTTTGAAAAATATTCTTTTATAAAACCTTCAACTATAATGAGATAATTATTGCATAGAATGAAATAAAGATAGATAACTTATTAAAATATGAATAGTTTCAGGTCTCCCACAACCAGTTTTTAATATATATAATAAATATAACAAATATAATATCATGTTATTATAAGAAGCAAACAAACTATCAAGAATACTGTTTATGGTGGTTACGACATTAGATTTTAGCTCACAAAATAATTCTTTACAAATTTGACAGGCCAAAAAGATTACAAAAAGGTGTTTATTTTTAAATAAAGACAACTTCTTGATTTATTGTTATTAATATAATACCTAGTACTAATAATATAAATAATAATTAGCGGACAATTATTAATTAAAAAATAAATAAAATGGAAAAAAATCAAACAACAACATAATCAGACACACTTTAATATAACAGACAGGAAAATACAACAACACGCTAAACCAATCAGAGATCGACAGCACCCACCTCCCCTACAGCAGTGGCCAGCATGGTGACAATCTTGTCATGCGCCACCGCCACCACACTCTGCCCGTTGATCTCGATGATCCGATGGCCCACCCGTATCCCCCCGCGCTCGGCAATCCCGCCCCGGAGCAGGCTGCAGATGACGCCGTTCTGGACGGAGAAGCCGAGCTGGTACTTGCAGTCGGGCCGGTTGATGAGGACCTCCACCACCGGCGGGCAGGACACCACCGTCAGTTTCATCGAGGTCTGGTTCTTGCAGCTCTGGACGATGGGGGTGGATGGAGAGATAGACCTGGGATCTGTTGTCCACTTTCATGATTTTATCTGTTCTAAGTTAAGTGTAGTTTAAATAAATAGGTGTCGTTTTTATTAAATATAATTAATTGTGTCGCGTATTTCGCATTTCTAGTTAAAAAATATATAATTAGATATTTCATACAATCGTCGTCGGTAAGAATAACTATTTAGCATGAACAAATTTAGGCTCATTTACAGGACAGACTAAAATTCAGATTTAATTATAGATAGAGTGCTGTTCACAAGTAACACTCATACAAGCCGGATAGATGTGTAGCAACAATATAGTACCAAAGGAATCTAAGCGATCAATAAAATAAAACAAAAGGCTATTAATAATATTAAGTAGTAGTTACAAGAACTACAATAATACAGAGTACTAATAAGTAGTATAACGAAAGATAAAGCCTGCTTGTACGAGTCAGAGTGTATTGAGCAGCACTCTTTATCTATTATGTAATCTGGATTTTAGTCTGAGTATGATTATGAGCGTATGAGTATGAGTATGAACGTGAGTATTGCATTTTTTTAAAATTATTTTACTTAGAGAGGCGGTATACGAAGCCAAATTATATGTACTTAATTACTACAGGTTTATGTCCGAAATACAACTTATGTGTAGTTTTATCAAGGTTTATTTTGTATCTGATTGCTGATTTTTTGTGAAGTTTTGGGCGCTGAAACCGAGTAATGCACATTAGCCGATAAGTAATATAGAAGCATTTTTTAAATATTTGACAGAAATACACCCTAAATGTAATAACAGTTAAATTGTACTATGGTTCCCACTATCACATAAATGATAAAAATCATACTAATAAACTATACACGAAGCAACTTGTTTCTTAGCTAACAGACTCAATAATTAAGTCGTCATTCTGTCCCGTATGCAATGCCTATGCACAAAATTCCAACTCACATTTGATAATATTTTGTTAAACAGGAAGAGGAAGCTTTGCTACAGTGGCACAATAATATGTCACTGTGAAATCATATTTAGTGAAAGGAAACTATATATTTCTGAAAAAGGCAGCTTACTATGTACATAATATGTATGATGACAGCAATGTTATGATTTGATTAATATGCATTAATAACAAAGCACAATATTCTGAGCACTAAACAGTCAAGTAATATTCACACAAAGATAAACATTTATTTAATACCCAGCAACAGACGGTAATGTGAACTTATGTAGAGTTATAATATAATATTAACCTTATCTCAGCAGGATTAATAAAAATGGAAATCGGAACTTTATTGATGGTGAAAATATCAGGTCATACGTCTTCATTTATTCACTAGTGTGTTTTATAAATCAGTCCAATTAATCATATTTTGACGCACTATAAAAGCAAATTATAATTTTCACTAAATTTGATTGTTAGTATTGACAACATAATAATTATATTAACGATACACTCGAGTTGAATTAATCACATTGTATTTGTAACCTTGTAGCCCATTGAACACTTCAATAAATATGCAAGTAGCAAACATGACCACAATATCATGATTAATTACATTCAATTTACCCACTGTATAATGCAGTAGAGAGTAATTACTAACTATAGCAATAACATTAAAATGTCTATTTATTCTGAAATTTGATTAAACAATATTAGGAAACATTTCATTGAGGCTACAAGGTTATAAGGATACTAACGATAAGTAAAAATATAATCTACCCGAATTAAAAACAAGGTCGACTCTGAGAGACACACAGAATAAGATAATGGGAAAGAAGACATAAATCATTACTAAGACCAAACTGCAACATAACAACATTAGTTTTTTGATATATCAACAGGAGGAAAATCAATTTATTCATTCAGGAATTGCCGATATTTTGATCAAAGAGGGACGACGGCAGCATACACGAACGTAATATAAATAGAGATTAAAATAATACATTTTGAAGACAAAACCACTGATAAACAATAGCAACATGGCAATATAAAAAAACAGCACGCAATGGCGGCTATTATTACTAAACAGATATTAGAACATTATTATGCATAATAACAATTTTTTGTATTTAAACTTTTTGAAGATGGTAATGCGTTGCTTATGAATGCTGATGTTATAAAAGGCATTCAGTGTGAAATTCGCGAAAAAACAAAAAACATTTTAATATAAAATATGTTCGTACAGATTCACAAATAACTTGCTGAATCTATTGAATTTAAAAAATGCATTCCATCAGTGATTGTGCTGCATTATCGAATCTAAAATAAAAAAGGATATCTTCCGCAGATGCTTTAAAAAATTGTAATTAAAATCGGTGACTTTTTCAAACGCTATCTATAAATAATTGCTTCTAAGCATCTAAAAAACAATGTAACAGTATCTCGGTAATTCAAAAAAATAGTAGCCTATAAATATATAGCCTATAAATCAGTTATATTTAAACCTATTTTTCATTATAATTAAATTCATTAATCTAAATTTGAAAGCCTCTAATAAAACTACTAGTGTGTAGAATTTTTGAGAGATTGAAAAATTGCTTTAATTTTTAGTTATTTTTGTAAGCATTTAGTTTAGGAACTGTAATTAACAGAAAGTTTAGGATGTTCAAATTTAATCCTTGACAATATCCCTGAACCAGCGTAAATCTTTATCTAAGTTCATTATTATGTCCAAATCAGTTTTATAGTTATTGTAGTTGACTAATATACAATAATATGTCGAGTCAATTTGAAGCCGTATTAACTTTGGCAACCAAATTGATATTCTTTTCTTCCTTGTTTCGTGTCTCGTTTGACTTCAGTGACAGTTCTTGCGGTATATTTGATAATCTGGTGATCTGTTTCCTTTAAAATTGTGATAAATTGTACACTAAATACAGAGAGAAAGAGAGAGAGGGAGGACAGGAAAAAAACCCCACCTTGATCAGTTGCTGGCAGGTGTTGAGCGGCAGGCCCACCAAGCTGTGCCCGTTGACCGCCATGATCTGGTTGCCGATGTTCAGCTGGCCACAGCGCGCCGCCGGCCCCCCCGAACACATGTTGGCCAATACCGCGGTGGGGAGCATGCTGCCCCAGCCAGACTCCACGATCACCACGCCCAGTGCCTCGCCGCGCTGCTTGGGCACGATCACCTGCCACACCGAGGGGGTCAGGGGGGGGGGCTTACTTTTAAATAGGAATTCTTTAAAATCACACCCAGAGATTCTTCAGGTGGTAATTTATTAAAAAAATTAATATACATCAACTTTTAATTTTTAAATTTAATACGAAGTAAATTTTGTCATAATGTTATGTACCGTTACTAAGAGTAAGCGCTTTTTTCATAATCCAGTCATATTCTGTAAATTAAAAAAAAATCGCAATTACGGATAATAATGATGAAACGTTAAATTTTTGATGAGCAACACAAATAACTATATTATAAATTAGATATAAAACAATATGTACAATAAATTAAAGTAAAAACCATTGTATACGAACGCGTATTGCATTTTTTAAACTTATTTGCATCAAATATAACTTAATTATTTTTTAATTTCTTTAGGTAAATCCGAATTAGATGAATATAGAATGTAATACAACCTTACGAAATTATTACACAGTATCCTATTTTAACAAAAATCGAATAAAAATGCAAAGGAATCATGGAAAAATAATAATTTATGTATGCATTTATTATTAAAAAAATTTCAATAACAAATATTAAATAGTTTGAAAGATAATTATATTTAAATTAATAATAAAATAAAACTTTAGAGCACCTGGTGACGTAGCAACATATTAAAACTTTAATTAAAATGAACTTAAGTATACAAAACTATTTATGAATTAATTAATAAGGTCCATTTGATGATAATATACATAACAACTATACAAATATTAATTTTTATTGAATTTAAATAGTATGTGGTTTTTTAATTTCAGCCCAAAAACAATTTGAAATTCCTTTATTATCTAGGAACACTGATAAATAATGAAAATTATTACTACATGAAAAGAAATAAGCAATAAAAAACAACAGTCATATATTATATGGTAATTAAGATAACATTCTTAATTTTGTATATAATTTGTTAATAACAAATTTTGTAAAAAAATTAATCTCAAAATTAATAAATATATTTAATGCACAAGTCTAGTAAATTACACAACACATAACGATAATTCTTTTTTTGTGACATTTTTATATTGTAGCGACTGCATTCCCGCTGCCTAAAGTATAATACCACCGTCCATTTATTTCAGGAACTCAGGATTTCAACAGCTTTTAACATTGATTTATAAAAAAAGAGAGTCACTATTCAGATTAATTATCATTTGATTTAACCTTTCCTATATACACCAGCCGGGGAGCCTGCCTACACTTTAAGATCACCAAAAATGTCTCCTTTCAAAGAAAAAAAAAGGATGGGGGGGGGAAGTAGTTCCGTCTGCCGCAGAGCACTGAGAACTTGAGCAGATTGACACCGAAGATAGCGGAAACTCCGGGGCAAGAGAGAAGAGCGAGAAGAAGAAGAAAAAAAAAGGGGGGGGGGGGTGGTAACACTAGATAAATGAACTTGTGTCTGTGTTGATCACGACCTTTTGAAGCCACAGTATTGCTGGGCGAGAGAGAGAGGAGGGATAGAGGTAGGGTACCCGAAGAAGAAATCAACTAGCTATGATGCACAACAGCTATCATCAGAGAGGATCAAGTCTGTACCAATCAACCCAGCCAACCAGGCAGTAAAAGCTTCCTTCTTGAGCCCTGCTAGGGAGTGACTTGGAGAGACAAGAATCGAATTGGCGACTGACTGAGCCGACTCGGGCGACCCAGTTGATAGCTTTGAGCCGAGCGGTAAAAGTGTTACCTATATAGTACCTATGGTGTGCCTACGCTGTGCGTCTCAACAATATGGAGGAGAGAATTAATAATTGATGATCGTCAAGACGGATGGAACTTCGGCCACTGAAGATGGCCACTAAAAGGGGAGAATATTTCACATTTTATTGAGATAATTTCAATGAATAATTTATTCAACTTATAAAAATACATCTGGATACGAAAAGGGAAAAAAAACCATTTGGATACATTATGACATTACGATACTTAACTATTTTTTTATAAATTGAATAATTTAGTGTACATAATTTCTATAGAAGTTAAATATTTCCCACTTTTGGTGGCCATGTATTTATTTTATTTTGATAACATTTCTGTTGGCTCACAGTAAATCGATTTCTTAATATTATTATAAAGCCGATTATAATAATGAATGTATTTGAATAAGTATATCGATGTGATAACATGTTAATTACAATTATTCAAATTTTCTATGAGGCCAATATAGTTATGCTATTATTAATAAATATTATTTAAATTATACCATAAAAAAAAGTAATTGATTGTGTTCTTTTAAGTATACCTACTTATCATAAGATACAATAAATTTATTAAACTAAATGTTAGCAAACAGGCGGTATCCATGAAGCAAGTGCTTAAGTTCGACTTATAATTATGATATCTATTGTAGACAATTAAAACAACTGAAATGAAAAATTGTATAACTTTTTAAATATTTACCCCCCCTCCCCTCAAATTGACCGTGTACACAATTTAAATAAAATACATACAATAAGAAATCAGATATAATCAAGAAATTTGCCGAATTCTTGCAATCGTGCTACTTATGGTCTGAATAATACATAATACTTCATCATGCAACTATATTGTTATATTGTACCTAATCATAGAATATGTAAAAATATCAAAATAATGCAAAAAATTTAGAATATTTTTATATTATTTCTATCAATAAAATATTTACGACTTATAATTATTTTATTTTTTAAATTTCTAAATGCCTACTTTTAAATTCAAAAGTCTAATTTATTGGTAAAATTTAATAGTACGAACTTCGGCTAATCCAACTTTAACGGTTCTATTTAGAACCAAGGATCACCAGTAGACTGCATATTTAAAAAAAAATAATGCTGGTGTCAGCAGTGGGAGACTAGCAGCGCGTACCTCCTTGTGCATATCCTTGTCGGCAAAGAGGTGCAACTCTTCGGCGTAGATCTCCTGCTGATTGAGCACCTCCTGATAGTCCATCTCATTGAAGAGCTGTGGATCATCGATCCCGTTGGCCTTGAGAAACTCGACATATGCTACCTGGAAGGCCTGTCCGATGGACTGGGCGATCATCTGGGCCTGAGAAAGAGAAAGTGGTATAGGCTATAGAGTTATACCTACAAAGCAACGTAAATCATATCGCTGGTACGATCATGGTCATGCTCACAATTACTAAGTAGTCGTTAACAGAAGTATAAGTCCTTATAAAACATATAATAATAATAATAAAAGGAAACATAGAAAAGGAAACTGTTTTCAACAACATAGGAAGAAATAATTTAATTACTAAGCAGGATTAACTACGAATTATATTTTTATTAACAAAAGGAAAAGGGGAAAACCTTTAGAAATATGCTGTTTATTAAATCTAGTTGCAAAATATTTGCAGTATAATGTATAGGTAGGCTAATTAACTGCTATACCTGTTATGCGGTACTCTGCTACATTGTAAGAATAACGCAGTGTGGAAGACCGATAGTAAGCATAATTAAAATGTCCCTTTCGACAATAAATAAATTATGAAAACAATGTCAAACAGCACTTGCTAGTAAAACTAAACATAAGAGCTAGCACAAATAACAATTTTGAATGAAACTATATTTATAAACAACAAAATGGTTTATAAATTTTTACAGTTGAAAATTTCATAATATAGCAAGAATAATTATATACCTGATTTTAACATTTAATAAATTGAACAATAACTGTTTTTAAATATAAAGGATGATATCTATTGTATAATACATAATACGTAAAATATAATTTAAACTAATTGAATATTGTAACATTAATATGATTAGATTAATTTTATGATTTAACCTATAAAAGCAATAGTTATAATAATAACATTATATTCATTTAGAGATATAACATAATATATAAACTCGTAGTTTGGAAAAAAATTATCACTTCCACAGAATCAACAATATGAAAACATATTATACTGCACTAGATTGCTCAAAACATAATCAAAACAAAACATCACAAATGACATTAATAGTAAATAGAATAAACCTGTATAGATATGAACAAGAAAACAAATGTGTGATACAATACAGATGCAAATTCTTAACACCAAAAAGTAAACTAGAATATTGAATTGCATTAATATAGGTACTGGTAGTTAAAATTAAAGCATACCGAAAAATTCCTACTTTTGAAAACACTCCAAACCCTTTTCCGCCGGTGGAAAGCAGCCAATTCACTGTAATGAACATTAGCTATAAAACGTAACAACAACCGCGTCAGCTGGGAAATGATATATATGTTTTCCTTACCGTGATAATAGGACATATTCTATATCTAAAAACGACTGATTTGTGAAGCCAGTAAGACATAACCGGAACAAAACCTGGAAAGTAATCCACCAAGAGGGAATGGCGACTAGTTAGTCAGTTTCTACCGCTTGTTTTTTCCCACTCTCGCCATATTTCTTGCGATCTAAAAGGGTCTTCCAATTTCATTCCGTTTCAGATATTTCTGCCCATAAATTAATAATTCTGAATATCGATTGCAAGACTGGTTGTGTGATTATCGCCTATTAGCCAAAAAAACTCACGATTGAACTAAAAAAAGGATTAAATCTGCTTTTCAACTATATCATAAAAATTAAATCAAAAAGCAAAAATGAAAACAACGGAGAAAACTTTCGCATGAGAAAATAACACTTATCAAAATAAAGCGGAATTTGATGACTGACCGTCAGACTAATATAATAGTTTTTGTAAGCATCACAAATAATTTCGAAAAGAGATTGATTAGCTGTAAAAAAGTTAAATCTCTTAAAAAAAGTGTGCTTTAAATAATGTGGTACAGACCAATGTGCACATAAATATTAATCAATATCACTTGTCATTATAATTCACAATCATCGCATACAATTCTGATGTTATTTAATGTTAAAGTAAAATGAATACATTATTAGTGGGGCTGCGTATATCACTTCTTCTTTGCTCATTTTGCCTTACAACTGTAATAAATTTTACCTTTTTTCGTTTTGCCTTATCAACTGTAATACATTTTAACTTTTCTCATTTTGCCTTACCACAGTAATACATTTTACTTTTTCTCAATTCACAAACATTACTATATCTATATATAAAATTTACTCTCTCTTTTTCTAACTGAATTTAATAGACCTAGTAGTCATATATTTTATGATTGTTACGACGTGAAAATAAGGAAACCACGCTTAATTACCACAAATGCTGTTGGTATAAAATGAAATAAAGAATAATTGCTACAGGCTATTATAATATTCATTGTAGATGGCATTACTGCATATCCTCCAGTTCGACAAGATTTCTATATAAAATAATGTCTGTTTTCTTATCAGAGGAAACAGAACCGACATAAAACATAAAGTAAGAATGACATTTGAAATCCTCTTTTAAAAATGACTATAATTAAAATAAGAAGGGTACAACCTCAAAAATCTCGAAATTCTTTAAACATGTTCTGTAATCGTTAGGGTAAAGAATACGAATCCTTTTTGCGAATCATCTTTTCACGCATAAAAGGAACCAGATTTTTGCCGTCTTGTAGCATGTCAATCAGCTGAGCATTATCAGACCTTTCATCAGCAGCGTTCGTTACAAGCAAACAAATACAATATGACAGGAGACGACGAAAAAATCCGAATGATGTTTGAAATAATTATGAAACAACTATATTTCAGCACCATTTTTATCGCAACATAGAAGCCTATAACATAGGTTTGCGTTGAACGTTGTTAAAAGTGGTTAAATATTTACCGTCTATCATAAATGTATCAATTATTGTTAAATGTCGTGATGAAAGCATTTTTGCGTTGTCTTATTTGAAGCGGAGTGAAATGGTAAAATATTCTTTAACTCTCTCTCTCATCAAAAAATAGCGCTGTTATTCCGTTATTCATTGAGAACATTTTCATGCGTCAACTTTATAATGATCGTGAAATCAATATAAATCTTAATTACAGGAATAAGAACGCATCTATCGAGCTAATTCCAAACACGAAATATCAAAATATATGTAACGTCATTGTTAGTCCGATTTCCCTTATGCATTCGAATAAAATGGTTAAACTATAGGCGAAATAGATAAATCATAATAATGGTAAATACTTCGTGTTTTATTGGAAAAATTAAATTCCTTCGAGGAGGTAATTTCCATCCGATATAATATTAATGAAAGTGTATGCAGCAATAAAGGAAAACACTTCTAAATTCCACATTTAAATTTTTCTATTTAGAGTTGTATAGCAATAAAAACACACCATATTGGGTCAGCTGACAGATGCTATATAAGTTTATTCACAAAATTGACCGTCTGTTCAATGATTATTAAATATACAACAAATTAAACAAATTAGTCGCAGTGAAGACTATTTATAAAATATAGTCAACATAATATATAATGTTGGAAGCATCCCATATACATATTATTTAGTAAAATACTACTGGTATAGTCCACGCTGAACAAAATAAATAATAAATCAATAACAAATCTAACATCAGCACAGTCTCCCTAATTTATTGAATCTCAATCAACATCAGAAGGTTTACTAAATAATAATAACGCCCTGTTTAAACTATATAACCAGTGTAAGCATTTGCAATATTATTAAAATAAGAGAAACAGAAGTGAGATAACAACTAATAGGAAACGCTTCTGTTTTGCTTATTCATCAAACAGAAAGGTAAAAAAACATACTATTATATATACTAAATTGATTTTCAACATAGAATATACTATAAAGAATAATATAATTTGCGCAGCTCGGCATGCTTTAATATATATTTTAAAATAAAAATGACACGTTATATTTGCATAATATTTAAATGCCATTGTTATTATTATAGTGTTATTATCACAGCAAGTATTTTTTTCAAATATACAAATCAGAGGTTTGTTTCTAAAAATTGTTTAGCAATGATTCAACTATTCACATAGTGATCAAACTGAAGAGCATCTGCATTATCAGCCAAAATATTTATTTGTCGTCACTGCCTTTACTACATCATGCACACGCTATTATAACATGCTACATACATAGTCATATAAATATAATACTATCACACATTCTATTCTGTAAAAGCTTAACTTATACTAAAAACAATTAAAATCCTAATAATAATATTACACTATCAAATTATTTTATCTTTAGTATTTAAAACCTTTTTATCTCTAATAATAATATATATTACACGACTGACACATATTATCAACACATCATTAGGATTACATCATTTGAAATGAAAGTGAAATTATTGGGCAATTGCAATAACTACAATAAGTAAATAAGTAAATAAGACCGTAAAATAAGATATGGTAAAAGCGAAAACTGCTAACATTTTGTGTTTATTAAAATTTTCAACGATTGATCGCTAATATCTAGTATAAAACATGAATGAAGGGAAAATTGGCCTAGTCTACAGAAATTTTCAAATTTATCAATACTGATAAAATTGTTTCGTAAATCAGTAAATCCGATAACAATTTTACCGCAAACTTAGTTAAAATAACAGATCTATATTTTTTATTTCGACCAACATATAAAGACATGGATGCATATTTAATATTATATTCACACAATATATGGAACATAATATCAAAATACAAATTTAGATACACGGTTACATTAAATATTTCAGAAGGGTTGTTGCAATTTATCTATATGTTAATAAAGTTAAAAAATTAAAATAATAATGGGAAATGAATAATTATTATATTACATTTGATACAGCATAATTGCTTTGAAAAAAGTAGAACACTAGTTCATAAAATATATTTTTCTAAAAAGTTTCCATGTACAAATATGAAATATTATAACTACAGATTAACAAAATACCACAACTTTATAGAAAATCTTTGAAAACCACTATTATCCGAGAGTCCCCAAATAAATTCCCAGACCTTTCCAGGTATTCCAGGACTGCGGGAAGGAACCTTGCATCAGTCTTACCTCGATAGTAGCCTCCTTGAGAACCGCTGTCTCCTCATCCGGATAGGGGATCTCATAGGTTGGCAAGATCGTGTAGGGGCCACAGCGCCCCCCCGCCTTCTCACTCTGACACCAGTAACCATGGGAACCACCACCCGCATTGACCAGATCACCACTACCACCGCCGTTGACGGACAAGGCTCGCCGCTCCTTGCCAAACTTTCGCCATCGCTGGTTGTCAAGACAACTAGTTGCCGAGGTCGAAGAATCGCTCACTCCGCCGAGATAGTCGCTGTCCTCGCCTAGAAGGCGTGCGGTCACAATGGAGATTGTATCCCCGAGACACACCATGAGTGAACAACAGCACACACACAACCAACGAGATGGTTCACAGGAGAACGGAGGACATACTGCTGCAGTGAGTGAGTGAGTGAATACACCGCGAGTCGTCTTCACAGCAAGGTAAGATGTCAGTTGGGAAAATATTAATTAGCGAGAAAGCTGCAACAGAGCCGGCATACGGCAGACAATCAGCCAATCATGTTCAAGGGAAAAAGGATTGCAGCTTCAGGTTTCAAACTGCAGCAGACTGGTTCACGGGTCAACAAATGGATCGAGTAACACAGATCAACAAGACTTGGCGGTTGAGTCAAGCATGACAACATCAAGAAATCGCAAGGACTAAATCACCATCGCCAGGCGCTGCGAAGCGAATAAAACACCACCTGACATTTGCCGAATTGAGCAGTTTATTAGAATTCCTGGACGGAAGTCATCAACTCTTCACGGGAAAAATAGCTGCTCTTAGACTAGGAAGCACGTTTGCTAGCTGAATCTAGGAGGTTAGGAGTTTGTATTAAACATTAAAAAAATTAGAACTACCTAGTTCGATAGATAGAATACTCTGGAATGATTGATATGCAGGCGGCAAGCGCAGGCGTTGTACGCTTCACTTCAAACAACGTATTAACTTCACATTCATTTCTACAAATCCAAATAAGACAACCTAGGAGCCAAGCAGCAAATCAATCAACAACAAAAAATGACTATCAAAGATTCTTGGTTTTAGCACGGCTGCAGGCCTACCAAACCAACTAACAGACGCAACGCAACGTATGCAAATTAAAGTTAATTCAATAATCCACCCCCAAGACAGTCGTCAAATTTTCCTAGATGCCAGTTTTAGCTCTGATTGGTAACATATAGCTAATTATTCATCCTAGGTTGATTTTAGAATCAAATTGATTTCAACGACGAAAAATTAACAATAATGCTATCAAGCAAACATCTATTATAAATATTCACAATAAACAACGTATACTACTCATAAGTAATTAATAAAAGAAAAGCATAACACTTTAACAAATGTGTAATAAAAAGTATAAAATAAATAATAGTCGTAAAAATCATATTACAAAATAATATGTTCAATATTATAATATATTTGCAACTGAAAAAGGGTTCAACCCAAAGCAATTAATTTAGTAATTTAAATCCTTACATTTTATTACTCTACAAATCTCTCTCAAACTAAAAAGCAGCACAGAAACTTACCTCATCACTCTCAAAAACATGACAGATGATTTTCGTCTGCCGGCGATTCTTCTCTGTCATTGAGTTTCCCGGGCGCAGCATCCCGTTGCTATTGGAAACATCACTGGCGGCAGTTGCCCCAAAGGCGGCGTCTTCGTCCATGCTGGCGGCGATGGAGGTGGTGTTGGAGGGAGGCGTCATCCGCCGACGAGCCATCAGGACGAGAATGTCCCCGATGTCGGCGATGTAGGAGATCGTGTTGAGCGGGTGGTCCATCAAGATTTCCTGCAGTGTTGTAAGAGAATAATTATATTGTAAAAATAAAGAAATGTATTCAGGATTTATAAGTGTGTTGATTAAAACAGTTAATATATTCTCCAAAAAAAAGGAATATAAATAGCATTCTGTTGTGGTGTTAAAAACTGTGATTCGACCAATTCTCGTAATAGTGTTTAAAAGAGAACAACTTTATTTATAACTTTTTAAGTTAACTTTTTTCAGTATAAATATATTATATATACCACAAATATAAAATTGAACTCAAATATTGGTGAGAATGTATTTAATTAGACGGAGCGCAAAGCCCTCCAATAGTCATGCCAATATTTAAAAAATAATATAATTATAAGTTATATGTAAAGAAATAATACTAAAAAAAGTGTGATTGTGATGGTAGTGTCCGGACAGGAGAATTGGTTGGACTATTTAGTTGAACACATGGGGAAAAAACCAACTGCTTAATATAAGACATATCACTACTAACTGAGTGGCATTAATTTATTATTTTCTTTTGTGATAGTGATCACTATAAACAAATTTCAGAATAAAAATAATCAAGTAATATCATTTTAATTATAAAATCAATATAATAAATAAGAAAACGGAATCAATCAAATCAAACACACGGTAATATACAGGAACCAGATAGTAGGGTTTACAAAAGCAAATAATGAGACAATTAGGTTACCTGGAGATTTGTGTTGAGGACCATCAGCTTCTCTGATGACACGAACAAGTCTACAGCCACACTGGGTTGACTTTCTCCAAGAGGAGCCTTAAACAACGTATTAAATGAGAGATTAGAAGTCTATTAACAGTATTGCTAAACGTTTGTCATTATCCAAATGCATATTGTAATACATATAACAAATACAATGAAAATGTATACAGCAACGCATAATGCCAGATAGTTAAAAACATTAATACTGTAATTTTTAATTATATAGAATAATATGCAAAGAGCAAAACTGAACATGTCATAATAAACAAATAAATTATTTCTAGCGTAAAATGTAAAACCACAAATAGACATTAAAATGAGTATAGACACAATCAATAATGAAATACACAAATAAACTATAAACTTTAAAAAACATTAAAAAAAACTAAGAGATTGCTTTAGAATGTTGAATGTACTTTCTATAAACAAATAAATTATTGATAAATAAACGAATATCACACAACGTGCACTCAATAAAAAATGATTATAGTTTGTTGTATTATAACAGCGACTAAATAATAGTAGGTATAAAATTGAAAAAATATAGAACATTTTCAAACTTCAGTGTGAAATGAATGCCAATAAGCATGCCTATTAACAAAGTAATGTACGGAATGAAAAATGATGACATCATCTGATTATGATTTCCAAATTAAATTGGTTATCGATAATTATTATTGATAACAATGTTTCCTACATTATAAAACAAAATTTAAAGAATCAGTTTCTTTAGATTTATCTTTTTAAAACTATATAAAATTATATCAATATTGTGTTATTAAATGTTATAAACGTTATACATATTATATTGTAACATTATTATTTGTGAAATAATCGTTATTTAATAGAACAGTGTATAAATAACCGATAAAAATCGACATTATAGAATTCCAATGTCATTGAAGTGATGAAATGCTTCCTTCTAGCTGAGTACAATTTTTGAGTAACAAAACGTGAAATAAATGCACCAGAAATAAAAAAAAAATAATAAAAATATTTTTACTGGTACAAAATTTCACTTAATAATTGATTAAGCAAATACGAGACAACTATTTAGTTTTGAAAATGGAATTTAAATATAGTACTAATGAGACCGCTATTCAGTTGTTGACATAAATAATAAATACTGTTAACATACTATGCAGCAATTATCAATATTATCATGTCCAATGACATGGAAATATTAAACAAATTTTCCTTCGTGGAGGAAGCAGTTGTCCAGAGTTAGAAAGGAAACTTCCACTAATGATAGACACACAAAATAAATGTATCTAAGTTTTTTAATATTACTTTCAAATAGTTAAATGATAAAAGAATAAATGGAAAATATTGTCCTATAATAATTAATCAAACAATTCCAATGCTGATTTCTAAAAAAACAATGAAACTGGTAATATATAAGCTTTATATTATATTTATTATAATTATGTATTTCGTGATACGCTATGCTATAAACAACCAAAGGTTAATGACTTGCCTTTATTAAATTTCTTAATTAATTGTAAAAACAACAACAAAAAAGTAGGCACATTTCACGTCAAATTGCCCGCGCAACGAGAGTATAATATCCTCATTAATTCTTTAAGAAATCCCAAATATTCGATAAATAAACCATTCATCAAAGTGTACATAATATCATCACTTCTTTACACAGACAACACGAAAGCAATAAATACACAAGTAGACTATGCACATGCACTGAGTGCATACAACATCAAAAAGAGGATAGCTAAAACCGAGAAGGCATTCACACGAGACTTAAATAACCTCATCGAAATTTACGGCGATATATCGATCGGGCAATTAAAAAACAGTTAAAGTCAGTTGGGCTATATGGCCGGGTCACCAAACTTGTCATGCGTGCTTGTGCATATGAATAAGAAGTTATATAAGATGACAAACCTAGAAAAAATACAGAGCAAAATAAGGGAATTTCCTAAGAGATTAATTATAATCAAACAGGTCATTAGAGTTGTATATTTATTCATTTATATTACATAAATGGGAGAAAAATTAGTGGCATTTTTTTATTATTATGAAATTTGATGCAAGTTTAATCAATAAAACTTTTTCCTTTATTCATAATGACAATCCATGTGACCGAAATACTAGGCACAACGGCACTAGTCATGGCCTCGTGTGACTGCCTCAACAATAGCACTACATTCACAGACCAGTAGAAACTGAACTACATCAAGTATAGCTACCTCGTCCTGTTTGTTTTGATTTCCAAGGGCCTGGCAAATTAGCAAAAGTAGGCAATCAAGAATAAACCAAGATAAATAATGACTGCTAACAACACAACAGACACAACACTTTTAATATTGTTAACCTTTATATTATTTAAACTCTGGGTATTGTGATGGAGAAAAAAAATGTTGATTACAATAAATATTCTTACCATTGTTAATGTTTAAAAGATTAAGAGCTCAACAGCATCATTTTTAAATATTTAATTTCAGACAAAATCAAATTTAGCTAAATCATAGAAATGATGTAACATTTCAAGCGTCAGGGTATTAAAAAACACTCAAGGGAACGAAAATCATGGGTAAACATCACTAACCTTCAATAGTAAATTCATTAATAAATTATTATAATTCATTATAAACAATGTAAGAAAAATGTGCAACACGTCTAACTGTGAATGGTAAGGTTAATCCTATACTGTCGTTCTTTATAAGTAGTAAAAAGGGAATGTCACTTCAAGCATAAGTAAGGACAGAGGATAAATCACGTGACTGAATTCCAAAACACACACTTTCCATACTACTCTCACGTCTAGAACAAAACATAGAGAAAAGTCTACGGTGTGAATAGGGTGTAGTAGTTCGTTGCTAAGTTGAAGACAAAGTATATAACAGAGTTAGAAAAACCCATACTTTACAGCGTAATGCGCTCTAATAAAACGGTATACATTGTTGATAGTAATCAGTTATTAACAAACATAAGTCAATTGGAAAATGTGGCACAGCAAACAAACAAACAAACAATTTTTAAAATCACACATATAAAAAGGAATACTTACCGAAAACTAAAAATAAGGTGAAATATATTAATTATATAAAATAAAGTTAATTCATAAACATTGAAAGTAGGATAAAATAATTAAATGTAAATTAGCAATAGCACTATTTCAACAACAAATAAAAAAGCCTTCTTCTAACTGCATATAAAAAATTGCGAAGCTTGGTTCAAAAGGTGATCTAATTAAATGTACATGGTCAATAAAATCAGCCGCATTGCAACAAATAAGAGATTACAAACATGACAGAATAGGCCATACTAAAAAATATAATGTTACACAATAAAAAAAGTATTACGCTGAAAATTGGCCAATGAACAAATTTTTCTTCTGTTTACCACCTATAATAATAAAGTTCAATGTCTGCCTGTTTGTGGAAGATATACCGTCTTGATCCTTTAACTTACCAAGTTACAACTTTTCAACATACCATATAGAACAATAAAAACCTTAAGATGAGCGTCAGATCCAATACCCTAATAAGCAACAAAGTAATCCACTATAAGAAATGAGAAATTTAATGAACCTATTTAACATGCATACATAAATATAATAATACAATAAGTAATGCACAATGTATGTTTATTCAATTTGAGTGATAATTTCCATCTGTTGACATGGCTGGCAAATAGATCGGGTGAACCACAGACAAATCCCACAAAACTCACCTTAATCCTACCGACCGCCTCCTGAGCTTGCATCATACGAGTCACCTTGGAGGGTTTACCCTCGGAAAGGAGCTGTGTGCTGCCGAGATAGTTGGACCGGTAGAGGACCCCTTCTATCAGCATCGACGGCTGGTCCGGATGCCGGATCGATACTGGACGGGTATTGGTTATTTCATTAGTTGAACAGAATAATTAAATAAATACACTAGTCTACAATGTTTTTGTGATTAAATAAATAAGAAAAATATTTTAAATAAATTTAATAAAATTAATTAATTAAATATATTTAATAAATTTAAATAAATATACTTCACAAAATGAATGTGTTATATGCAAAGTATATATCTATTATATATATTGTATATATTATATGTAACTATATATCTGATAGATATATATAAATTATCGATCTAACAATACATTACTTCTATCGTTAGTTACCAGCGCTATAAATACATATTGTTTATCTAGCTTAACCTTAGTTAAATATATGTGGAAATTAAAGGATTTACCTAAAAAAGAATGCAATTATACTCAGACGGTTTGAAAATTACAGTTGATCCTAAAATTAATTAGTTCCTTTACTTTGATTATGATTTTTTAAATGAATTAGATAATATATACTTCAATTTCACTGGTAAGAATATGTTTCAGTCTTATTGACAAATCGTGAATCTTATTTTAAAATAAATTATGCAGAGCAGATGTTCACAAATTTCTAAATAATAGTATAATTAGAATAACATATAGGCTAGTCATATTATTCAAATTTGAAATAAAGATAAAAAAGAATTTAACAAATTGGGTTTGTTTTTGAGTACCTAAAATATTTTAAACTAAATATTCTCACTAACTTGATTACTATTCCAGGTTTGATAATTGTCTTTGTAGAAACAAAAGATTGTTATATTGAAAAATTAATTATATGAAATTTCCCTCACCCTTTATAGAAAATAAATGAAAAATTTCATTTTAAGAAAATATATTTTCTTAGAAAAATTGTCGACATCAAACCAGATGTCACTTTATTTTCTTGACCTGTCACGTTAACAAAATGTGTTATTGTGAGTGCTTTTCTTCTCGAAAATATAACCAGCTTGTGAAAATAACGATAACAAAAACAACTGTAGCCAGCTTATAATAGGCTCTGTTAATAGTAAAGCTGAGTGGATATAAATAAACACAGAATAGTTATACGATTATGCCTCATAAATTTAGACTATAAAAAGAAATTCTATTATTAGGGCATTATAAATCTATTTATTGTATTATGAACCATAGAGTATATAAGTTTAAATATTAATAAAAATAATTGTGTCATAAAGTATAAATCAAGAAAACCCAAACAGACACTGTAAAAACGTGTCTAGAAGTTATCTCGTATATACAATTCAAGACAATGTAAAAAAATGTTATTAAAATCGTATTATTATTAATCGTATCATTACATGTCGACAAAAGTGTTTACGTAGTATTGTATATCAAATTGATAACCATAAGTTTGACCTTATATTTTGATATTATATATTTTATATTCCAAATAATATAAGGATAAAAAGATAACACATATATATACAGTTTACTGTTTTTATCGTGAAATTTAAAGCTAATTGTATTTATAGGCTATGGAGGTATTATTACATTAAGAAAGTTGTCATGCGGATTTCGTCATGGTAACTTTGACTTTATATTTTTGGAAGTAGTGGGTTTTTTTAAACATCGCAAATAACGTCAGTTGGTCTGCTCAAATAGTCGATACATAATACGATTTACATTTACATATATATACAAAATATTAGCTTTGTTTCTTTTAGGTCGATTAATCTACTGCTACATCTAACTACCTAGGCCAATTATAAGGAAATCAAACAATATACCACATTAAAAAAACAGAAAGATAACCTTTGCTCGGATAACGACATATTAAAAAAGTTAACCCAAACTGCATGTACTGATTACACCTATAAACCAACCGTGTCTCTTACCTTCCCGACCACGTTTCTTCCGTTCCGTCTGAAAACAAAAACAAAAGAAGAGAACAAGAACTAGCAAACGTATATCTTAAGACATACAGTAGGTACGAGCATGCTTGGGATGCAGAAATAGAGTTTTCGACACGTACATGGATGGCTTTCTGTTCCTTGAGTTCCGGAATATTGACATCCTGATCGCGTGTGTACTGTTTTGTTAGCAGCTTGTCCGTGTCTTCATCACTTTCATATTCTGTAAACGAGAAGTATGTGTATAACAGTTGGTAGTGCCTTTTACCTTGTGATACGAGGAACGTGTGAGATATTTTTTATTTGCAGACTTTTGCATATATAAAATATATCATAAATGTCAGGACAGATTAAAAAGTGGACAAAGAAAATATGGCACATTTCAATTTGTTTATGTGACAAAAATGAATGCGCTTACAATTTAGTTTAAATATTAGAATAAAACTAATAACATGATTATTACAAAATAATTGTGTACAGCGAACAAGCGAGCAGTCTACATTTTTTAGACTGTATGGCTTTACAATAAATTAAAAATATATAGATAAAAGATTTTATGTGAGTTACAATTTTTGTAAATTTTCGATTGATATAATATTTTGCAGTGCTTAAAATAGATCGTTAATAAAATGCCATAAGTAAGCTAAAACAAGAACACCACGTTAAAAACACAAAATATAATAATTAAATAAAACAACGTAAACAAAAAGTATGCATGACATAGTATTGGATTATGCAATATGATAAAGTAAAACTAAAGTCTACATACAATTAATGTTAGATAATAGCAATAATATATTTATTATATACACAATACAGGCAGGTTAGGTGTACAGAAAGCATGGTATAAGCAGCTACGTTGGCCGTAATGAATTGAAGCGTAGTGGGTGTGGGTGTCAGTGAGATCGACTCGTGTTACTAAACAGTTATAATCAGCCCGGGAAGTATGCATGTTGACACTGTCCCCCCCTTCCCCTACCATTACAGTCGAGCAGTCGACCAGATCTACCAAACCGTTCAGACCGTTGCGGCTGAACAACCCTCCTGGCTCTCCGCTCCCTCCAGGAACGATACTGCTCCCTGGTAAACGGGTTCACCCGCTCCAGCGCGGGCGAGAGAGACCGTGTGGATCCGGCCGCGGTGACATCCGAATCGGTGTCGCTGCCACATAGGGTGTTGTTCTCTAGGGAGGGAAAGCTCCACTGCAGTTGGCCACCGTCGCCACTACTCTGCGGGGAGCTAGGTAGATGCTCTTTCTGCTGCTGCTCTTGCTCCTCTGTAACACCCAAATGTTGCGTGGGAAGTGTACTATATGCTATAGCTAGATTATATGTGTGAGGGTAGAATCATCCTACTGGCAGCTGGTAGGAGTGTTAATATTTAGGACAACATGCAGCGGTAAAAGATTGAATAAGAATTTCAATATACAGTTAACATGTGTGGCATACAATGGAGAATTACAATGTAGGTAATTTTTTTACTAAATATTAATTAATTTTATTGAATAAAACATAATATCAACTAAAGCAAGCAAAACAAATAACGCAAACAAATATATATATATCCTAAAGATCGAAAAATTAACCATCTAGGTAGCTATCCGTTGCGGGATTAATCATGGAAGATTATTTGGAATATATATCTGGACAATTTAATTTAACTCGATGAAACTGACCGACTAATTAAAGTAGACAGAAGGCAGTTCAAGAACTAAGTGTATACGACTCACGATTTCCCGATGGACACACAACTGTATTCAAAATAAAAATGGTGACGCTCAATAAAATTGAAAAAAAGGAGAGCGCTGACGAGAAGAGATCGAGCTGAGAATTGAGTGGACTGGCGGAAGTTGAAGAAACAGGGAGAGAATAAGATCAATTCAGTGAAAGCTTAATATATCGAAAATTTCCCGTAGCTACAATTTGAATAGAAGAACTTTAAACTAAAATATAATATTACGTGAACCATGGTTCTCTAATTCTGGAAAAACAAAATGCCGCGAAGTCAAATCAACTGTTCAGCAAGAAGTAGAATCCTTGAAAGTAGTGATCAATAACTTAAATCATAGTTGACTAAGATAGCACAATTTTACTATAATTTTATGTTTACTTTTGTATTTACAAATGTTATGTTTACTTTTGTATTTACAAATTTTACGTTTGTATTTACAAATTTTATGTTAACTTTTGTATTTACAAATTTTATTTTCAATTTTGTATTTTCAAATTTAATGCTTTACATTTCATTTACATCGGAAGGTTGCTGTATTAAAATGTCAACGTATTTGTAATAAAACTGGGTTAAAAGAAATTCTTTCATTCATAAATAAAAATATACTTTAAATAAACCGAAAAAAATTAATGGAAATATGTTTTGTTAAATGGAAGAAAATTTGTTTGCGTGTAGAGAAGCAGCCCGAGCGGTATTGTAATTAATTAAGATGATCATCATATACCAACTCTGTCTTTCTCTATTTAGAATTTAAGTCTAAAGTTTATAATCTCCAGAAAAACAAGACGTTCTCCTAGTTAAAATTCTAATGAAACAAGCAGCATATTAATTCTGCAATCATCCAAAATATATGACAAACAAAATTATCAAAACCAGTATATTAAAGTTTTATTGATTCATAACTCGATCAAGATAATCATTTTTTCAAAACTCCGAATCTTACTCCTATTAGCAATGTAGGCCTGATTTTCTTAGTATTTATGGACGGGCGGGTTGGTTGGACAGAGTGCGATGCGCGCCATAATGTGAACAGAGAACCGAACAGATCAGATCAGTTCGATGGTATCTCAGAGGAAGATAGATCAATAAATTGCTACTCACCATTCCATCTCTGTTCGGCGTGACTAAGAGGAGGCAACTTTAATACTAGACAACAGCTATTCTGCCAATCAATAATTGATTGGAATAATTCTTCTGTCAATTCTCGTAAAATAGTAATATTAAATAAATGGGTAATTATAATATAACGTGGTCGGAATGAGACTATCTGTTCTGGTTGCAATGTTAATATTATTTGACAATAAGTATATAATGAGTAAAATATTAATGCACCCTTTTACTATTTACTTTATATAAATGACGACAAATAATAATTAAAATAGTGCAACTATAAAAAATTGCATTCCACAGTTATAGTTTGTATACTTGGATTTGAACTGGTATGGTATGCATAGCATTGGATGCTAAAAGCATAACGGTTCTAATACAAAAAACAACAATATTTAATTAGTGCTAGAGCAGAATAAATAGAGCAGAATGTACGTTGTAAAATATTTTCAAAAAGATTGAATTCGTTAAATTCCAAAAAAATATTTATCATGTTGATATATTAACCTTTTTATGAGTTGGATAGGTTTTTTTGGAGGTCATTCTAAATCGTTTGGAACTGTTAAACATAATAACAAAACATTGGTAATGAAAAAAGGCAAATAACCCTTTTTATGATCACACAATATCAGACTTGATACCACTGTAGAGTTAAATTCAGAATTGAAGGCATGAAGCGGCTACGGGTGAAAGAAATGCATATCATAATTACAAATAAAATTAACAGAATTATTCAAACCAAAAATTATTGTTTCAAAATAAATAAAAAGATGCAAACAACAACATGTAATTTACAACAAAAAAATTGCACAACAACAACAGTGGCATATGCAAACGAAAAACAACTAATACCTCCACCATCTTTATAGTCTTTTCCATTGGATAAGGTGTTTGCTATTGCAGATGCTGAAGAAAAGTCAATAAGCAGAATTCAGTAGGTATTGAGCGAGATAGTTACTCGATAATGTTAACAGTCTATACAAGCTAGTGTACAAATACAAAGTTGAACAAATTCCTGATTATAAAACTTTTTAATTGAACGAAAAATTCAAAATCCAAATCAAACAGAACTGAATTATATATTTGTCAGGAATTTAAAAAAATTATCTTACCGTGTTAAAATGGCTAAATAAAAATAAGCAACGAAAAAAGTAATATTATTATTTATAATACGGGAAAAAAAACTTGCATGGAAAAATTAAATGAAACAAGTCAAGCATGCACCTACGATCGTAATACTAAATGATAAAAGTTCACCTAAAACGACCTACCCACAATTTAGTGGCAACCTCTATAGTGCTTGCAGCAGATGTAAGCTTAGTTAAGCTTATTCTCACCGCATCCTCTCATTGTTTACAGTGTTGAAAGTGAACCAGCACTATTAATCGAAACAGCTGTGTAAGTTTAGCCAGAAATTCATCTCTACTCGCACTTACATCAGTTTTAAGTACCTATAGAATACATTTAGGTATCCTGCCCTTTTTCTCACTCTTTATATCTTTCGTTCTGTCTCTCTATCTCATCTGGTAATCTGTCTGATTCAAATCAAAAAATATTCTCAATATAGCTTCGTGCAGTACCTACGCAGATTTGTATCACCATTAAACTTGATATAAGGCTGACTGTATTTTGACTTTTAAGAATATAACGTATATTATATATTGTTATGTAATGTTCGGTTTTGTGAATGAAAGTATTCATTTAAGTAATCATTTAAATTTAATTAAAAGTTATTATTGAAAGGAGCATGCTACTTTATTCAGCAAAAATGACAGTATTATATTTAGTATAAAATACGTAATATCTACGCTATAGAGTAATTTTAAATGCTCATAAATAGAATGATACTTTACACCAGGTGGCCTTTCATAGTATCACCAAATCTATAATTTGAAAAGTTTAGAAATTGGTAACGATACTGACAAATACTTGCTGTATACTATAATTCTAATATATATTGTATATATATATATATATATATATATATATATATATATATATAATTCTCAGAATAATCAAAAAGACAAAATAAAAATGGACTAATCAATGGTTAAATTGACTCATCTAATAATTCAAAAACATTTTAGAATGTTGTTTTTCATAACTTATACAAAATTAATTACTTTAAATATATAGGAGGAAAAACAAACTTAGATAATATTTTTTTTAAATAACGAGGTATAAAAACGTTTATACATTCAGTTTGTTTTCTCACAAACACGAATGATTAATAGCAATTAATAATATATTAACATATTATAGCGAATACTAATTTCTTAAAAATGTGATTAATTTCAAATCTATAATATTAAAAACTTGGCCTCCACCACATATCTGTAAACAGCTTTCCGCGAAACCACATTATTCAAATATATTTTATTTATTATAATAATGTGATATGAAAACAATACATTATGACTGAAATTATAAATTATCAAACTATAACTTAAGAATAATCATAATCAAATTAATTTCCTGTCATACGTTAATGATAAAAATAAGTAAGGATTATTTTAACTTTTTTTAAAATATTACTAGCAATTATTATAAATAAATATTAAATAAATATCTGTAACGAATAGAAGAATAAAATAAAGTTATAAAATGGTGCCCGCGCGCGGCTCTACCCTTTTAGCCATTTACTTTTTAGCATTTATTTTCCGGTACAAGACCGCAAGAATCATACATAAGCATTAAATGTGGATTTCATAAAGCGGTATTCATAGCTTACTCGCAATAGTAACTATATGAACATCAATATAATTCGTCCAATTGTCGATTATATAAAGCGGCGTTAGTTACTAATGCTAGTACATCTGACGTAAAATATTTACAACTTAGTGTAACTCGATAAAAGTCAATAGATTTAGCCCATTGGCTTGCGATAGCTACTAGGTGTAAAAGTGGAATTAGTCGATTATTTAGTGTTTTTTTGATAATCATATTTATGTGCTATAAAATGACGGGATATAACGCGGAATATGCAGCGCTTTGCGAAGAGAAATAGTTTTTTTATGATAAACAAACCATTTGATTCTCTCAGTGACAGGAAATGTAGAATGCAATGTAGATTATCCAAAAAATGTGAAAATAATTTAATAAACGATATTCAAATTCACATGGCTCACCCCACTCATTGAAATTTTCGGTAGGTCTTTTTCAGTTTACATATTAATGAAATACAATTTGTTGAAATAAATATAACTAACCACGTGTAGTATATATACCGGATAGTTTCAAAAATATATATCCGCATAGCGTTGATGAAAATCCACTACAGCCAAAGATTACTCCGTCAACTTACCAAATGTAATCATCTAATTTCGATTGTGTTCCCGAGGTTATAATTGTGACAATTAATAAAGCATGTGTTTTAATTTCTAATCAATTTGAATTCCAAAGCTACTCTGCGGTTTCTCCAACTTCATTCGACTATTTATAAACAGCATTTGTAAAACTAAATATGTAGTCCACGGTATTCATTGAAATATATTGGTAGTAGTTAATCATAAGTGTAGTTAAGCTAATACCGCTTTATGAAATCCACCGTAAGATAATAAAATCACTACTCATATCAAATAAAAGGTTGAATCACACATCCAGGTAAATTCATAAAACACACAGTCAAAAACAATTTCTATCGCGGAAAACGAAGATATACTATTTTTAGTTTGACAATATGGAGAAAATAAATCCTCCAACAAGGTGGGTGTTTGCAAATCAATCGGTTTGTTGAATTTTTTGAAAAATATATTTTGGTATATTATTGTACGAAGTATATTTGTTTATATGATAATTGATTCACTATCTTGGATTAAGGATTTAGAGTTAATTAACTACATTATATTCAAGTTGATGCAACAATTTGACCAATATTATATACAATTATAGGTTACAATAGAAAATGTTGCCTCAACAAAAAAAAGAATAATATATAGCTTCCTGAGAATATTAATCTAAAATTCGATTACAAATAAAAATGTATTTGTTTTTTAACATTAAATAGTATTTTTTTAACAAAGCGTCAGGTTTAGACAGAAAAAAATAGTCTGTTTTCCTACAAAAAGATACTAATTTTTTTACTATTACTAATTGCCAACACATATAGTTTATATTTCCACAATTGTACAAATCTCGCAATTGGACAGCTTGCGTAAAATATATATTGTATAACATAAAAAGAAAATCGTCCTACAATATGCTTATAGAACCTTATGTCCCTAAATCTCTGAATATTATTTCAAAATGATATAATTTAATTATTAAATTATAACAATTTAAACGAAATAACTAAAAATATCCTGAAGCAAATATAATTCATCATTTTATTAAATATCAAATTTTACATAAAACAATTTTTTTACTTCACAGGTACTGTTGTATAACGCATATTTTAACTATATTTAACTATAATTTATTAAATGGTGATGTCATATATTGACTTGAATTCAGATTTGAAAAACAATTTCGAAAAAGCTAACTTAAATATTTATCTTTAAAACACTTAAATGTAACTTACATTATACAATAATTTACTAATATAAAAATGACTGTTACTGGTGGATTGTATGTTAATATACATAGTAATCTTTCAGTATTTTCAATAATCTTCATTGTTTGTTTCATAATGAGACGACTTATTCTAGCACTATCACATTATTAGAATTTAAATAATCTATTAGAACATAAATATTTGCATACTAATGATAAGCAGTAATTGATCCAAATTACTAATATATTAAAAATTGTTTAAAAAGTAAATTACTAATGTTGTATTTTATGCTACATTTAATTATTTACGTTCGCCACTGAACTGTATAAGCTATTTTTTGTTGTAAAAATACATAAGAAATTAATTATATTCAGCGTTATTTAATTGTATTTTTCTGTTAAAATGAAAACAAGGTATCACCATAGAATAGTTTTTTAGTGCCCATCTTGACTGCCTATCAGTCATTAATCCAATTATTATTACTCAATAAAAAAATACTTAACACCGTAAAAAGTAGCATAAAATGGTAGGACAAAAAGTGATTTCCATCCAATTATGCCAAACCGGACGAGAAAAGGCGATGCAAACTATAAGTAAACAAGCTATTGAATATTAAGAACAAAACGCATAAATGTAAGACGGGAGAAAGTAATGAAAATAATAACATTTTCAAAACAGTGATCGATTGGACAATTTGTTGTCTTCCTTTTTGAAAGGCAGCCGATGTGGCCTGAAGCTCAATGATGAAAATTACGGAAAGTGGAATCACATTAGATTACATCGACGACTGTATAGAAGCAGAAAAAAGAAAGGGGAAGGGTTGCACAGTTTAGGCTAAGCTTTACGGGCATTTAAGAAGTGATTTGTTGATCAAAGAACCTGCCTTACACTCACTGAAAGAAGCAAATTTACCGCCCACTCTTCCGCATTAATACAAAATAAACAGAGTTGATATCGTGAGAATTGTATAGATTACTATTAGTGAGGATCGAGTCATCCTGCTAAAAATGGGCTGGGAAGTGATCGGAATTTCAAAGATGAATCAGACACAAACAGATAGTAAAGAATATTGATTAGATGTATATGCTATAGACTTCGAGATGAGGAAGTTAGAATCATTACTAGCTGCCTAACCCTATAACGCTATAAGTTAAATGCCATATTATGTAATAAAATTGAATAATAATAACAATTAAAATAGTTGTAATGCTAATACCATTACCAATTCATTTTGTTGACATCATTAGGTTTTATGTTTCATTATACAATAATTTAATTATGGACTAATGAAAAATATGTCATACAGTTTTCAAAAGCATAATTTATTGATTTGCTAACACTACGACTATATTTTTTAACAAATTATCGTTTTAAAATAAAATCAAAGTTAAATAAAAAAAATATGTTGACGTATTCATAATTTCGAAACGTTCAATATAGGCCTAGGCTAGCATTAAAGATTTAAACAATTAACATAATACAAAAAACGGAAAATTATATTTCGGTTAGGTCCCAAAATACACCAAAAGTAAATTAAATTTGACATTTATTATTAAAAAAGCACATATTAAAAATATTCATAGATGAAATAGTATTAGGTATAATTAATACAAGTCTGTATAAATTAATGCGCTTATATGGCAACACGTTAACCCACACATTCTATAAATAACTAAACATGCTTCATAAAATATTGAACAAGTCGCGAATCATAATTATCAACAAAAAAGAAAAACCCTTCATGAAAAACAGGTGAGTCCAACAATATTTTGTGGATAACATGGGTATGCTAGATAATAGGAGATGGAAAAAGTTAACCCATTCTTTCATAATTAATGCCAAATACTGTACCCAATCTTATCGTTTACGACTGCGGCGGCATCATACAATTTGCAATGGCAGGATCATAAATATGGTCTAATTTGTTACAACTAGTAACAATATTTTTTTTTCATTATAGGCGTTAATAATAAAAATATGTTTCAAGTCTCAGGGTGGCTACAAAATGTTATAAAAATAATTCGTGTATATTTGCCAATACAAAACTTAAATGAGTTAAAGAAATTCTACATAATCATGACAAATACACACGTAATTCATTAATTCATTTAGTAAAGTAAACTATCAAATTATGGCAAAAAACGTAAATGATGACATTAAGCTGCCACTTTATTGCATCATAAGATAATAAAATAAGCTCAAAATATTAACAACAATTAGACTACTTTTAAACAAAACAAACCAAAAAATTTATGTATTAAAATACGTGTCTATATAAATTAAGTTTGTGTATATTTGAGCATATTCGCGTAGGACAAAAAAATCGTGTATATTAGCGAAATTCCTGTATTTGCGGCTGTATGAGAAGGCTAAAATAGTTTTAAAATATATATAAAAAGACTAGAAGTAGACACTAACCTCTGATGCTTCTAAGGTTAATGCCAAAATGTTAACTTAATAAAAAACGTTTTTGTAAAAAGAATGCAAATTAACGCTACTAACAATTTACAATGAGTAAAAAAAGTATTGACACATACAAAATATACTGGTAAACGACAATTAATTGTATTTCATTTAAATAATGATCAGGTGCTACAGCTGGTCATACTGCATAAAATATGGGGATAATACAACAGTTCAACATAACTAATTAGCTTTGTATGGCTAATTTTGTCAATTAATGTTTAAGATAAATATTTTACTTATTTTTCATATATTCAGAACAGACGTTTTTTAAAACTCATCGTCAATAATAAGAAGATAAAAGAACTATGGGCAAACTTTACAAAGAGGCATAACAAATGTTAAGTAATGGTGTCTCAAAGGAAGACGATTAACAAGTTTGTGAATATCTTTTTACGCTAAGCATAAGGTTAACTTAGAAAACAAAAAAGAATAACGAAAAAGAGATAAAATAATAAAGAGGCGCATATGTCATTCTTGGAGACAGTTGATTTTCATTTTGATTTTGGTGAAGTTTAATGGAAAAAGGTGATGATATATTTATCAAGAGGTCTCAAACTCCATTCAAACTGTTTTTCTCATGAAGATTGCAATTGAAAAACAAATTAGTTAACAATAATAATAGCTTAAGAATAAAAATATTGTAAGTTCATTGAAAATTCACTGAATACATTATTAATATTAACAAATCAAAAAGATAATGTAACTTATAAAACAAAATGAATCATAAGAGTGAATTAAGGTTGCTCACTATTTTATAAACTAATTTGAGTGTATCTTTAAGGTTGGTTAAGTGCACTAGTACCTAATTCGTCATGATCAGTTATTACGCAAATGCCGAAAAGATGAGATAGAGGGGAGAGTGAATACGACTTTATATGTAATAAAACTTCCTATAAAATAATCGTAAAGATAACTGAGATAACAGTGTCAAAAAGTAATACCAATATAAGCGAGTGATTCAATCATTATAAATACTTACTTTTCTGTGGCCATCCATTACCCCGCGAATGAGATGTAGGACTGTTTTCACTATCTGAGGTTGGACTATCTTGCATACTTCCAGACGACGAGCCTCTGCAGTTCACGGACATATATAATATTATTAAAAATGTGAAGTAATGCATTACCTTTAAATACAAAAAAATGTAGTTGTCACAAATGGAGTTATTTATAGATGTCATATAGATTATAAATTGTATCTATAAACAGCTCTAGATTTGTTATGTAAGTAATAATAATATTCTATATTCAACATACAAAACAAAAGACACCAGGACGCACTAAAAACAAGCAAAAGCATTACTCAGTGCTTAAAATAATCCATAACCTGGTATAATTATAGTAAGACCAAATTGTTGTTAATATCTATTGAATGTTAGCACAGAAGAATTATACTACTAAAACACAACTTTATAACCAAACCAAGAAAGTATAAATTGGTGGTTACCTATATTACATACTATATTGTACATAATCGCTAAATCATAAATGAATAACAAAATTATAACTGCACGAATCTAAACAAAAGTAGCATGTATACTAGGTTAAATTTTTGTGTATGTAATCTATTCCAGTAGTGGTTAGTTTTGACATAAACTTCGAAAGGAGAAAATTTATCAACAAAATAGGGCTCTAAATCATTTCTACAAAGCCAGCCGAAAATTGCTGAATGAAAACTCCCGGATAGTTAAATTATGATCCCCAGATCTAACTGTTTATAATTTTTTTCTTATGGGGTGAGCTGAGACATCATGTTTATACAGTAAAACCATCACCGGCAATTGGCTGAGAAAATTGAACAAGAAATTCAGATTTTTCACTATTTTTACAGGTCTTCCATAAAAGGTGCGAACTCTGTATATAGAAAATAAGCAAAAAAATTTGAACACTTGTTATAATTTAAATTTGCTATAAACATGTTGTACACAGATTTTTAAACAAAATTAGTTATTTTATTATATTTATGCTCTATTATATTAACCTTAAAAAAGGTATGTGTATAGATATTATTTTGAATAATTTTAACGCATATTAAAATATCAGAGAAAAAAATTGTAAACTTTCAGGACCCAAAATCATTTTGAAATGAAGATATTCCATAAAACTATAATTATAACATAAATAACCCTGCCTATGTGTTTTATGTGGTTTGCCTATGTGGTATGCCTATGTGGTTTATGATAATATGTCATGAACATTTCGTCATAGATGGCTTGCAATACCTCTCTCTCTCTCTGACAAATATTATTACCCAATCGACCTTCGCGCACAACTAGCAATTGAATCAACGTGATCAGCTTTCTACCTCTCTTTCTCTCACTTTATCCGCCCACTTTTTCGGAGCGGCCAGGGAAGAAAGTACGCATGGCGATTGAAAGATAGAGAGAGACCAGAACAACTTCAACTTCATGACAGAAAAAGAGAGTTTTAGCTTGAATCAAACATACACTTGCTGCCTTGCGATGTTGCTTTGAACGCCAAAGAAAACTACTGGCATGCGTCGTTTCTTTAAATTTAAAGTTTTCGTCACTCTTCGCGGAGCAAGTTCTCCTTTGATTCGATCGACGAGCTAGTCAGAGACTAACTGCATAGATATTTGAAGAAAATTGGGTTTTCCGTCAGTCACGAAGATAAACTGGTGAAGTGAAAGAACCCGTAAAGAAAGTTGAACAACTCAGTCGAATCTTAATTGAAAGATATTTGTTATCTTGATCAAGGAGACAAGCAATAGAAAGACTATAGAGACTCAAGACAACACAGCACGACGAGAAATAAAGTGTCTCTAGACAGATCTCCATTAATAATATCAGGAAAAAATAAACGTGAATGATATTTGGAATAAAATGAGATTGTCATTATAGAATTGTTGTAAGAAGCATATCGAATACTGACAACACAACTGTAAAATTGGTCTTCCAGAAATTCCCAGGAGAAACTCATTATATAAAACATCAAGTACAGAACTAATCAAAAGAGTAAACATTCAATCAAATTATTAATGGGATTCACATGATGCCAACTGCATATCTTATATTAATTAAACTTTTACATGATCGAGTTTAAACATTATATACCCTATAAAATTAAATATCCTAATAAAAAGTAGTACATTAAAATTTAAATATTAAAACATCTAAATAATAAATATTATAAATATACGCGTTGTATCGTATAATTAGCATTAGTTGTAATTAAACAATAATATTTTATAGTTTAAAATACATACATATATATATGCATGAATATGTATTTATTTATGATTTCGTCTGACTAACTACATCTACACCCATCTACATACATTTTCAGCGTGAACATAAGGTTATAGTCTGTTGTAGTTCGACATTTATTTTACCATTACAAATACTCACGACAAACTAGGCATAACTGTTAGTATTATTATCGATTTTTCATGAATGCGATTGAAGTATTAAATGTTATTTTCAGATTATAGGAAAAATCAGATGAAATCGATTATACTGTTTAATAAATAAAAATGTTAATCGAATCAAAAAATAATAATTAAGAAAATATTTTAAGAAAAACATTTTTCTAAAATTTAATTTAGTTAAAGCAGTCAAAAGACTCGTCTACGTTATTTTGAATTAACTCAAACCGAAAAAATATTTGGCAGTCAAAAGAAACAATTTTTAATCATTTAAAGAACAAATAAGATCTTCACCCATTGATCTAAGCAGACACATGAGGTGATTTCACAACAGCACGGGATACAGTCGATCGTCTTGAAGGAAGTTGCCATGAGTTACCAATAAGCAACCAATCAGAAAATCCATCTAATAAGTTATAACACACAATGATAACAGAAGCGCCAGCACAAATGCTATGAAATAACTCTACATGTCGTGACTAGTTGCTAAAAGATGAATAGAAGTTTATTAAGCAACAATTTTTTATTTATTTAATTATCTAGACATAGTGGAAGTAATAGACAAAAAATCAAATCTTATTTCCTATAATTAAATAAATATTGATTATTGAGAGATATTTGAAGAAAAATAACATGGAATGCTTACAAATTAAATCATGATGTTGGTGAGTATGTGGATCAAAAGATAATTTTATCTTTATATTAACACTTAAACGAATAAAGACCGATAATATTGTATAACTAAAAATATATATAATAATAAATTTTAAATAAACTCCTAAAATTACATATAATTATATAGTTGCACATTTGCCTACAATTACTTAGATTAATACATGAGTTAAACGGAAATTTTTAATTTATATATAAAACTTAAATAATTTAGCATTAAATTGTACAATTTCGAAAAAAATTCGAGTATAATCAAAGACAAAATAGTTAGCTAAACCCTATAATATAAAATTATATTATAATCCGCTTTCAATCGGGTATATAAACTTTATTGAAAGTATTAAACCGAATAACACAGGACGAGTATGAAGTTGAAACTAGCAGGAGTGAAATACAAAAGAAGAATTCAATATAGTCCATCTTCACTTTTCCTTCGCTACTTAACGTCGTTTGCAAAAAAGCAGTTTGAGCCAGAATTTAGGACATTATTATTGAACTGATTATATTATTCAGTATGGTGCTAGTCTGCAAGAAAACTATAGATATTTATAATATGCAGCAAACGATTCCATTTAAGTTTCCTAGATAAAAAGTAATTTGTTCAACGTTAAATTAAGCTTCAATGAAAAACAATATGCCTACCACTGTTTTTTAGTTAAATCTCAGATAATAATAATGCTATAATTGTAACAGTTTGACACATTAAATTAAAAGTAAGTGATCTAGTGTTAATGTCAATAAATCACACTTCGGGTTATAATTAATATGTTAACTATGATGTTCAATAAATACCGTCTCAATAGTTATATATATGAACTGTTATAAACTGTTCCATACCGTATTTTGGAAATGCTAATTGTAACAGTTTGACACATTAAATTAAAAGTAAGTGACCTAGTGTTAATGTCAATAAATCACACTTCGGGTTATAATTATTATGTTAACTATGATGTTCAATAAATACCGTCTCAATAGTTATATATATGAACTGTTATAAACTGTTCCATACCGTGTTTTGGAAATTTATACCAATAATAAAACCGATTTTTTAAATATAATCTTCATTTCATATAAAAGAGTCTATATATATAAGTAGTTCTTCTCAATAAATAATTTTTATTGACTTATAGTACATATTTCTTTTTGATTTATCCATTATTATGACGGGATGCATAAAAATGCCTACTTATACAAAAACAAGTATAGCGTAATTTTGGAGAACAAAATGTGTAAGAAAAAATGAGAAAATTTTAATCGTTTAAAAATTCATGATATTAATTATATAAATCAAATTAATTAATATCTTACATCATTAAAAATAACCCCTTTGTCAAAAAATAAAGCACTTCTTTTTATATTATTAAGTTCAGTCAGTTTACTAGCAGTTAAACAGAACTGTATAGTATAGCAAATTGTCAACATAAAGTTTCTTAATATAGAAAAAATGTCATTCAATGTGAAGACTTTGTTCCGTCCATTTTATGGAGAACTGATCTCGTTCATAAATTCGCTCTATTACACATGAGGGAGCTTATAAATTGAACATTTACTGTGATTTAATGTCCTCTACTAACTTTATTATACAGAGAAGCTTAATTATTGATAGAGAATACACGTAAACCTTTGACTGCTTGAAAATTGGGTTAAAATATTACTTAGATTAGGATATAATTTAGCACACAGAAATGATTATGAAGTAGTTAAATTATGTTATAGGTGAAATTGAGGTCATTGCCTTTACAAAAAATATTTAAATACATCATTTATCACTACTGTTTCTTTAAATTATCTATCGAAAAGATTTATATTAATTTGAAATACTACCAATTGATCAGTTCAAATATTAGTATCAAATTGTAGAATTAAAAAATGTATGTGTTTGAACTGAAATATATAATAAATAAAGTTGGAAATACCCCATTTTTTGTTTTTACGAATAAGTATATATACGAATAAGTATATTTATCAAATTAAGTAAAGTAATATCCGTTAGTGTTCAAATAATAGAACATTATAATTCCACATTGACGAAAAATTAATCGATACAACTGAATAGAAATATAAACGTGATATAAACGTTGTCAACATCATACAAAAGAAAATGTAACTATAAATAATGAAAGACATTGTCATTAACATTATCTAGAGTAATAAACCTATAAAAAATGTATTTATATAGAACAGATATCCGGAACACTCATTACAACAATAAATATGAGTTTACGGAAAAACTAGACACATGGGGTGGATTTCATAAAGCGGTTCTAAGGTAGCACTGGTGCTAATTGACGCCTTAATACCAGTTCTAAAAAATGATGCATTTCATAAAGAGTTTCTAGGCTAGCACCAATCAAGTTAATTCATTATTTTAGCACCACTCATGGGTGGTTCTAACGGGAGCGTTTTCATTTTTAACATTTTTGTTTCAAGAATATTCGTACAATGGCTTATTTGTTGTTATTAAATAGACAAGCGTTAAGAAGGGAACGACTATTTCAGGATAGACTAAATCCCTATATGACAATTTTTCAAATATGGAGTTTAGACAATAGTACCGTTTGTCTAAAAGGAGTGCAAGCCACCTCTCCGGTTTACTACATGATCATTTAGAACCTAATACAAAACGTAATTTATCGATCTCTTCGCAGATGCAAGTGTTCATATTTTTTCTTTTTTTAGCCAGTGGTCAATTTTATTTAACTGTTGGTGATCTTCATGGTGTTTCTGCGTCTAGCGTCTGTAGAATATTGCGACATGTTTGCAATACAATTGCATCTTTGAGGCCTGAATATGCCTGCTAATGATGATGACTTTCAAATGACTAAGCGTGACTTTTTTAACATCGCTCAATTTCCTGGGGTGATCAGCGCTATTGACTGTACCCATATTCGACTTGTTTTTAATGTCATGCCCAGCTTTATATATTATGACAAATCTTCACCGACTTAGTAAAGTACATTAGTTGATAAAGCCAGAGCACGTGAAAACGAAAAAACGACTCGACGGTAGTGTTATATAAATAGAAATGGGAATTCCGTCTTTTAGGCGGAAACGGGAGGTGGTGCTAGTTAGCACCAGTGCCAGCGTAGCACTGGTATTAACTAGCACCACCTCCCGTTTTCGATTTTATAAAACAATTTAGCACCGGTGCTAGCAGCACTAAATAAAATTTACCGCTGGCCAAAAAACGAAGAAATATGAGCACTTGCATCTCCGAAGAGATCGATAAATTAAGTTTTGTATTAGGTTCTAAATGATCATGTAGTAAATCGGAGTAGTATAATCTAAGTATTTTCATATGTGTTAACTTTAATTATATAGATTTTGTTGTCATGTCTTTTTGCATTGCTGATTAAATTAGTCAATTTGAGGGTCCATAACAATACTCATAACTATAGCATACTTATTGTTCAACTTTTGCAACATTAAGACATAATTAATAAGTAACAATAAGCTCTTTGATAAATAAAGACACGTAATGTTCACTTGTGAGGAAAGTTATTCTGGTATTCTGTGTTGATCGATGCATTAATATTATTCTAGTAGTTTATATTGTTATGAAGTGAACTTTGAGTAGCAGGATTAGAATATCAATAAAGAAATTAAACTGATATAAATTGCGTGCAAAATTTAAATTAATTAAATCATAAAATAATAGATAAAACAATGAAAATATATAGTTAACGCTCAAATTTATATCCTACTAATTCTAAATGTCAAAATGTTTAAAGTGTTATTTTGTATAATATTATGAAAAACACCTATTTCATCAAGTTTTTTTAATTAACACAATTGCGTAAAGTTAACATAGTTTATATATAACGATTAATAAAATTGACAAAGAAAAAAGTGTAGAACAAAAATACGTACTCCTTTGAGAACATAAACTTTACAAATGGTTAACCTAATTTTAGAAAAAAATTCTCTAAAACCAACTAATACCGAATTAGACCTGACATAATTCTGACGAAAACACATAATAAAACAAAATTATAAAGAAACACAACTTTTGAAAAGAACGAAACCATCAGTCTAAAAATATTAAAACGATGATATTAACTTACAAATTTCTGTTCCATGTGGCTTCTTTATGTTGTACCAATTTTTCCCCGACGGGTGCATTCAAGGGCAGTATAGTAACTTTGTGAGCTGGTGATGGTGGATTGGGCAGGTGAAATGGTCGCCCAAACTCATGATGATCGTTTAAACCACCTTTATCTGGTGTGGTATTAGTGGATGATTGCGCTTTCACTTCTCCTGAGTTACCACAAGAATAGGGTTGTCGAGGGTGAGAAGATAGTGCTTGTTTAATCGTTGGATTAGACTGTTTGTCATTACCCAACGTGTCAAATACTGGCGGAGAAGCAAGTTTACCACTCGCCAAAGGAAAATCGGGATAATGATGCGAACGACGAGTAGATTGAGCTAAATCTGAAGATGTTGTCGAGTTGTTAGAAGCACTGCTACTATATCGTCGAAGAACTGGAGGTAGCTCTCTGTTCTCAGCCATCGTTCGTTTGATGTCATTAATATCTTTGGTTATAGCGCGCATTAGTTTAGGATTTAATAGTCCATCTTCCTGATCATTACTTGCAGAATTACCACCACCCCCAGGTGTAATAACAGATCTAAAGTCATCATCACTGTCATGCCGATATCTATTAGTCGGATCAGATCGGTAGCCCATGTTGCCTCGATACCTTCTTTCTGGAACTGGAGAGGGCTTAGGAGAATCTGGTTCACTTCCGCTAGATATGCCATCTTCTACACTTGGCATGGATAAATGGTTTATTGGAAATGACTCCAGAAAGCTTGCCTGATTGTTAATCAAGTCATCGATGTCGGATGAATCAGATATATCCGGACTTGGACTTAGTTGAACACGTTGAGAAACCGGAGAAAGTGATGTTATAATATCTAATGCATTACGACAGGCTGTGTCATCTGATGTCGTGGACTTATCCTGGTCGGCAAATTCGACAGATGAAGCATTCAAAGGGATTTCAGTCAGTGCGTCATCTTGTGAATTAGGCATTTGAGGAGCAGATCGAAAAGGTCCTGTGATGGCTGCATGTATTGACGGGTGAGAACAAACAGAACTAGGAACTAGACGTTCAATTCCAGGAAAGACAGAAATGCTATTAACAGAATCTGGTGAACAAGAAAAAAGAGATCGAGTGTTTCTCTGTTTAGGTTCACTTGATCGTTTTCCTTTTTTTCTTCCTAAAGATGAACTTGAATGTAGACGCTTGTCGAAGGGTTCAGAGTTACTTGAAAGACCATGTGATGTCGTATTATGTAAAGATACTTCCTCAAGTCTGTATACACTCCCACCGCTACTACTTTCCGCAGAATCAGTTAATGATCCGTTACGGTTACGATTATTACAGCGAGTCAAGTTGGGGGAACTTTTAGCAAAAGCCAAATTATTTATTTTACTCAATGAACCATTGGTACCTGATTTATCATGATTTGTGCCATTAAACTTGGATCCCGCAGCTTTTATCATAGACTCTCCAAAGCTTCTAGTTCGTGTCATTTTAGTAGCAGCATTTGGGTAACTATTTCCGTCGCCCTTCCGAACAACTCCATTAAGCATGAAAGCCAAATTGGGTGTACTGTAGGCAGCGTGTTTAGGCGAGAAAACTTCCCCAACTGTACATGTAATAACAGGCGCAAGCCTTTCCTGTGTTGCTGTAACCCAATCGGAAGACTCATGGACCTCTTTCCCGCTTCCAATGTGCATAAATGCTTTCACCTCGGCATCTGAAATGATATCTCGACCATTGTTACTGCCAACACTTCTAGCTTTTCCAGGCGGATTGGCAGGCTGTACAATGCCAGGTAATGAAAGACGATTCGAATACATAATATGTGAACTCCACCCGTATGAGTCCTCTGGACTAATGAAACATTTCTTTTTAAAATGAATAATTCGGTGAATTGGCAAAAATTTGCGGCATCAATGTAATAGGTCTAAAAAGGAAAAAACAATTATTTCAGTCAATAAAACTATATTAAAAAAATTAATCTGCAAAACCACTTGAATACAGTGTAAAATTACTTACCAAACATCATTTAATGTGGAAATTTTTTAATTTACAAAATTATAAAATCACATGTGGACCTTAATGAAATATATTTTAAAGTTCGTATATATTAAATATTAAAAAATTACTTGTTTATAATAAGAAAAAACTTACAAAACAAAAAATTAAAAAAGGAATTGATTAAAGTCAACATTTTGATCTCATTAAGAGAACATCATCAAGATGGAAAATTTAAAAATATCATTTAAGCACATACATATATACAGCATATTTAAAGTATATATAGCAGCATTGTAAAATAATTAATTATGTAAAATTAAAAGCCAGTAAGCTGCAACTATATGTTTGTAATTTATCAAATTTTCAGTGTTCAACACTATTATCAAGATAATTTTTTTTAAATAAATAAATGAACTACAAAACATATTTAAATCGCTTATTTGAACAACAATAACATATAATAAAAATAAACAAGTCTGATAGTTAAAACTTCAATTATATATATTTCAGATAACTTTCTTGAACACTATAAAATTAATAATAGCATTACAAATGTATAGACTCATATTTCAAATATTTGAAAATATTTTTAAATTTAAACAAAATGATTATATATCAATTATTGAAAAAATTAGAATTTATCAATTTTAAAAATCAATAGGCAATGTAAATAAGTAGGTCGATAACTATAGATAGATATTATACATAAAATTGCACAAAGATGTTTCTATACAAATTTAGAACATAGAGATATCCATCCACGATCCAGATTAATTGTTGGCATAGCCTCACGGATGTGAATAGCTTTTTTAATGTGTCTGTCAGGGTGATCTTTAGCATATATTAAAATTCTTGCAGTAAAAGGATCATTTGGTATCTGTTGGGTATTGTGGCATTTAGTGTAATGTTCTGCCATTGCTGATATCTTAAAATCCCCTTTGTCAATAGCTGTATTATGTTCCTTTATTTGAGTAAGTAGTTCTCTTTTGGTTTCATTGATATATTTATCATTACAGATGGAACAAGTTAATTTGTACATAAAGTTTTTCTTTTTGCAAAATGCATTAGATAGGGTTAGGTAAATGATAGTTTATAAATTGTAAATATTGGTTCATCTGTTGTTTCATGTTTGTATTTTCTTCCATGGTGGCTTGATATTTGTTTATGTGGATATTAATCTCGTTTGAAATTAGGTTTTTAAGTTAATTAACAGATATTCCAGTATTAGCTGAAATGGAATATAACAAACTGTGTGCATCACCTTTACTAAAGATTTTGGATAGATAATGTTGCTTTTAAAAGAAAACCTTTAAGTGGTATAAGTACAGTTTAGGGTGTTTTGTTGTTTTTTAACAGATAAATAAGGTATTTGTAAATGTTCTTGGATCTCATTTAAAGTTTTTCTAATTGATTAATTTTGTAATCATTAAGTGAAAGTATATCTTTAAGTTGATTACTTGCTTTTTTGGTAGTTATCTTCCGTATTACATATCTTACTTATCTGAATTCATCATAAGTTATAGCATTATTTTAAATTTCGTCAGGGTGATGTGATTTAGCGGATAGGAAAACAGGTCTTGTTGATGGTTTGTGATACAATGCTCTTTCCATGAAGCCATTGTGTGGTTTGAAAGAAAATCTAGAAAAAATACACATTAATTACTATCATAAGATGTAATGGTGAATTTAATATTCGTATCTATGGAATTTATGCGATTCATAAATTATTGTAAATCTGCTAAAGTGTGCTGCCAAATTCCAAAGAAGTCATCTATGTACAGTTTATAAAGTATTGGCACCTATTTAGCGGTTTACATAGCTTTACTTTCAAGATCATGCATACATATAATAGCAACTAAGGGAGCTAGACGATTACCCATAGCAACACCTTTAATTTGATGATATAATTTGTTTTCAAAGCGAATTATGTTATTGTTAAGAATAATGTTTAATCCTTCTTGAATTTTGTCTAGAGTAATTCCATATTTAGAAGTAGTGTTCAGGTAAGTAAGTTAATAACTGAGCGTATTGCGGCGTCTAATGGAATGGAAGGGTACAATGCTACTACATCTTTACTATCTTTACATCTTTAGAGAGTATCTTTACTTTTTATCAATTGTGCAATTTCATCCAACATATGAATAAAAGTATATTCACTGTCAAGATGAGCCGGTACCTCATAAATAAGGTCGTGGAGCACTGTTGGTGTGTCAGGGCATAAAACAACTGGTCTTTGGGGGGAATAAACCGTTACTATCAAGCTTTTTATGGTTTTTAAGGACACCATATAATTCACCTGATCATGATTCAATTTACTTCATCATTAATAAATACTTTCTAGGTCATTTATTTCTGATTGCAATTTTTTCCTAAAGTTTTTTTAGTTATTTAAAATTGTAGGAATAGGATTACTGTTTTTTGGAAGTTCTTCATAACTCTTCATAAGTGTTAATGTCAGATATATGTTCCTCTTTCATTGTATTAATGTAATCAATTTTATTTTGAATTGATAAAGCTTTACTTTTGTCTGTTTTTTTAGTGATTAGGTCATCTCGAGCTTTGATTTCTTTTACTGTTTGCTTTTCTTCCCGAGAAATATTTGTTGTAATAAAAGGGCTTTATATTTTTCTGAGTAGTTTCCATAATTTTTTGTGACAAGTTGCCAATATCAAATTCTGTTGGTAGCTATGGAGGACCATTTTTCAAAAGGAGCTTTTTGAAATAGTGGAATAAGGGGTAAAGTGCTAGATGGTATATTATCATGTTTTATTTGAGATGAAGCCATTTTTTGCTAGCGTATTTGAAACTTTAGTCTGTTAAGAGCAATTTCTTTATCATGAAGTAAACCCTCTTTCTTTTTACTAGAAATTGGTGCAAAGGCAAAATTAGGTCCCTTATTCAGAAGTTTAGTAGAGTTTTCTGGGAGAGTTGAGTTTAAATAGTAATAACTGATTTTGATAAGGACGTTTTCTCATGTTTAACTATTTGGTTTTTTGAGAGAGCAGAGTTAGTAACAATAACTGATTTGGAAAAAATTGTTTTCTCATGGTCAACTAATTTGTTTGTTTTATGACTAGGCCTATGTCGATTTTTTTGATTATGGATTTTATTGTGCAATGTGAAAGGCTTTAAATTGTGTATATCTTTCGTTTCTTTTGAATGTTTAGAACTGTGGTTTAAATCATAAAATTTTGTAAAATGTGTACATTTTATAAGGTAATGCAATTGCATGGTTGTTGTGTGATTTAACAGAATCATTATAACTTTAATCAAAAACTGCAATAGTATTACTCCAAAGCTCGATGCAAAATTGAGTAATTTTTTTGGATGTATGAATTTCGCTTTCCAAATTTTCAATTTCATTCTAATTTTTTTAGTGTTTTTTATACATTTCAAATATAATACCGTTAAGTATTGTTGTTTTAAACCGCGACAATCCAAAAGTAAAATAATAATTATTTTTGACAATAAAAGGAAGCTTGTGTCTGTGGTCAAGAGCTATTGGTAGTACTTTTTCCTTCTTACAAGTAAGAAGAAAATTAATTTAATTAATTCTAGAGAAGACATAGATATAGAGTGTGCGTACTATGGAGAAATTCTATCATACCATTAGGCCTATTATCGTATTATTATTTCTATGATCGTACCAAATTGTAACTCGATTTGCATTTTCCCTATCTTTTACCTACTAGTTAAATTTGCTTATTTTTCCTGTGAAATAACTCGAATTTTGTAGCTTAATAATAAGGACACATTGCTAAAAATAAACAATATGGATCACAACATCACTGTGAATATAATTGTATTGTTTTTATTAAAAAATATATATTGTGAAAGCGAGGAGGAGTCTCTAAATAATTTCCAAAAAAGGATTTACTGATCATTTCATATCTTACTAACTGTGATTTATTACATATATGCAGGGGCTGTATATGGGTAGGCCCTAACGAATTAACGGAAATAAAGGCTTTTACATAGTATGGGTTATTATTTAAAAATATTCAAATAAATCCCAGAGATGTTTAGTATTTATCTTATAATTTAATTTTCACTTCAAATAACTCCTGGTAAAGGATACAAAGTATGTGTTAAATTAATTGTAAGAGATGGAAGTAGTTATTTATTGATTGATGAATTACATAGATACATAATTAATACATAGATATATATTGTTTAAATGTAGTTATAGAGTAGTTTAAATATCTATAATGGTATATTTTAATCATGTTTTGTTGTTGAAAATATATAAATAAACAATTTTATGTAATTATAAACGTATTCTTATGTACAGGGTGTTATTTATAAGTTTAGATAAAATGCTTAGGAGAGTGTGGAACAAGGATTCCTATACATCGTCAACTATGTGACAAATTAATTTAGGTTACTTTCGATTCCTATTAATTACTAGGATTATAGCTTGTTTTGTAAAAATGATCAGTTTTCCAATTTATCAGTATTTTTAAATTTATAACATTTCATTTAAAAATTGTTTACAATTTACTAGTAATAGTAGAAATAACTAAAAACAAAATAAAAAGTAGTGTATTTAGCAAAAACACGTAGGGGTGCATTAGTAGTCATTAAAAAGTTTTTAAAAAATCTGGTGTAAATACTAAAATCATAGTTTGGGTGATGTCACTATCAAAGTTGGTCAAGTTGTCAAGACTGACATAGACAAGGCCAATAATGCTCGTCACTACTGTCAATATGTCCGTTATCTAAAAATAAAAAAAATAATAAAGACAATTTATATTAAATCATATGAAAAATACGATTACATCGCTGAAAGGGACCTGGTGCAGGTTCCAAATTTGCTTCATACCTTATACATAAATTGGCGTGTTTAATGTATTGCCAGAACTATCGAGGTTCTCTATAATACAATAACGTATTTAAGTAATTAAAAATGTACTGTGAAAATTATATTCTATCTACACAATTCATGCAAATTTACACCATTTAATTTGATAAACTAAAAACCGAAAATTAAAAGTTAATAAAACAGACTGGAATTATCCCATAATATTGTAGGCGACTAAATGTAAATATTTCAAATTCTCTATTTGTGCACAATAATTTAAGTTTCAGTGTGCAATAATTTATTAATTTTTTAAATAACGTGACCTTGACCCCACCCCAAAAATGAATCAGAATCGAGTATATGTTATTTGTTTACTACATGGCTTCCTATAGGCCGATTTTAACACGATCAATGTCGTTGCCGATTAATTCAAGGTCACAGAGTTAGATTTTGCTAATTATAAATTGATCAGAGGTACCCTATTGGTAGTAATCGATCATTCAAGTACAATTATTGATTTTCCCAATACGATGCATTTTAGCCGCGCAATGTCAGATCTGGATGATTTCAATGGACATCTCTTTTTGAGACAGCCTATAAAATCAAAGTGTCGATTTACTGCATGACGTGACAGTTTGGTTGCTATCAAACTCAGCAGATATTTTGAATCGAATCAATTATGGTAAA
>JAUZND010004566.1:0-32320 GCA_034780555.1 Coelogynopora nodosa
CAAATATTGAAGCTATATGGTAATGCAGAATGATGGCAATAATTTTTTTTATAATTAAGACCCCCTGAATGAAAAATGTGAACTGTTTATTATCAAAAACGATCTTTGTTTTTTAAATGAGAAATGAAAATATGTAAAAACGTCCGAATTCGCCCCACCTTACCTTATCTATAATTCTATTGTCATTAATCCCCAACTCATAATCTGTATATAGATCACAAATAATAATAATCTAGATATTATACAATTCTAAGACTATGTCCATGTACAATATAATAAATATACACCTATACTAATATAAAAATATAATTAAACTATTTAAAATAATTATTAAACATAAAAAATAAATGTATGACTTATAAAGTAAGTTACAAGCAATAAAATATGGATGGTATATAATTATATTTTTTATATAATTCCATTAAGTTAACAATTTTGAATATTTAAAAGCTATCCAATTATTATATAATTATAGTTTAATTTTTTTTTTAATTTTAGCTATTATCTTGATTTGTTGACATTAGAGAATTTAGTTCTAGAATATCACTAAATTATTTTATTTAAATAGATAAAGTGTTATTAAATGTGCATAATATACTAAAGCACATTACCACTATGATCATGATTCATGATCTGTCTAGATAAAATGTTTTCTGAAATAGAAATATTTCTAACTATATAAGGAAGCTATTATGTTTTTTGTATATACGTGTACTATGTATTATAAGTATTAAAAATGTCTCATATTTTTTTGGTTGCTTTTTATAAATTGATTCCTTATTTGTACAGATAGATTAAGAATCTTTGACTGAAAATTATGTTCCGTGAAATATTTATTTGAAGATAAAGTGCTATTTAATTGCAACTATGCTAATGTATTAAAAATATATTTCTATTTTTATTCTCTCATACTACTTTAATAAAATATATTAATGTATTTAGTGCTATTAGTATTATCATGATTCCCAATCCATCTGAATGGATTAAGTATTGAAGAAAAATTATAGTTATTGGAAATGCAATGTTTAAAGATCACATACAGCTATTTAATTATTTCTATGCATTAATTACATTGATTATGTTTTGTTCCATTAAATATTTTGCAAATATTGTTATCCTTATATGATTATTGTTATGTTCTTAGTATAATTTCATTGAATATACCTGCATGAACATAACTACAATGAATGTAAGTCCATAATATATTAATTTCCCATTAGAAAGTTTATTTATGATAAATTTTTAATAAAATTGTAAGATGATTCTTGATCTGTTCAGTAATAATTTTATTCTTACTCTATCCAACCAGTTCACAAATCATTGGACGGAGAATAAATTCCTACTCTGTCTGGCTAGTTTACAAACCATCCAAATTCATTCTCTGTTGCTAACATATACATACAAAATATAAAAGATTACTAGTATTAAGCTATATGTAATATAAAGTTAGTAATCTTTTATATTTTATCCATAAAAAAGTTTTAAACATATTTACAAATGATGGATGGGATGAATTCATTATTTATTTTTAGGTACTATTATTATTTTAGAATTCATGGTGCCCACATGTCAGGGAATTTTGAAATTTGAAATAAATGTCAGGGAATTTAATTTATTACCCAATAATTTTTAAAATGTTAGGGAATTTTGACAACTAAAGTGGAAAATCTATTTTTTACTGATAATTCTATTATTTTAACAAAAAAATCATAATATATATATTTTATCTACCTTGGGAGTATAATAAATCTGTATTTTCCATTCAATTTAAAATCATTACATTATTATATAAAGAACAGATGTGTTTTGTATTTATTTAGACTATACAAAAATATTTCATTAAGCAAAAAACTTATATTTGCATTTTACACAATATGATTACAACTATTCACTATTAAATAAGCAACAGGCCTCTGCTGAAAAATTGAGCTGTTGTCTTGAATTTTTTGTTGAATTTTTACAAGCACCCTGAAATTGAACCTCCCTAATTGTTTTTAATAAAAATGGTTAAACAGAGTACGAGTAAAAATAAGTCATGACATGATAAATAATTTTTTATAAAACTATTGATATATGTATTTAGATACTTTTATTGTTATTTTTATAGATATATAGACCATTATATAATATATATATCAAAAGAATACATAAATTCAAGATTATATAATACAGGATGATTTACAACATCTATTGTTAAAATGTCTCAGTAAACATACATTAAATTTATTTTTTATCATATTTAAATAATTGATTTTAATTATAATTATATATTTATAACAATTCCACTATTTAAAATCATTATTTTTAAATAATAGTTAATTACATTTCTTAAACCCCTTTCCAATGTCATAAATATAAAACTAAAAGAGAAAAAAAACTTTTTAAATATTTTCTTCATGATATATTTATATAAATAGATTATATACTTATATTAATCAAATTAAAATATAATATTTTATTTATGTAATCAGAGTAGAATATATTTATAATAACTTTGTTTATCTATAATATCATTAATAAAAAAGATATGGGTACCTTCTTTAAATTGATGTTTCACATACATATCATGTAATATAACAAATATATATTTACTATGACTTTTTTGCTGTTTATTTAAACATTTTTTTGCATTTTCATTATAAAAATGTCTATTTTACTATTGCATATTGGTATTGAAAAATAAATAATGTAATCATTTTCATTGAACAAATGAGGGAAGTATGATTCCATAATAATACCTGTTTTCCTTATATGACTTTGTATTTGACTCTGTAAAAAAGCTGTATCTTGTAATTATAACAGACTAACAGTGCTCTTACTACATATCCTAAATTAAAAATGATGATAAATTAACTAATGACAATATTGTTAAAATCAAGTAACCAATTCCAGTTATTAATAAAATCATCATAACATAAGATTATATTAGACTAATGTTATTTCTATAAAACCCAATGCTGATGTTAAGTATATTGGATAAAACATGATACTGATTCCATAAAATTATCAATGTCATTGTCAAGTAAATTATTATTATTATTATTTTAATTTGTATGATTTATAAATCACGTAGGATTCAACTTTTTGTAATTTATAAATTGCTCTATACTTTTAATCTATAATTTTTTTAAAATAAAATTTCCTAATTATCTTACACATCTTTAATTAATATGTAACATTATCTCATAACATTCATTTAATATTTTTATTATCCAATTTTGAGATATCTAATATTATATACTGTAGTATACTATGAACTATAAATATACATTGTTTTTATACTACATATGTTTATTCATTTATTAAATATATTTACTGATTAGATTTACGAAATAATTTTAAATATATACATAAAAAATTGTAAATATATACATAAAAAATTGTAAATATATACATAAATTAATTGTAGTTTTCTGTTCTAAAATATTATAAAATTTAAAATTGTATTGGTTTTTTAAATATTTTTTTGTGCGTTTATCTAATCTATGTACATATGTGTTTTATCTGAAAAGAGACTTGAATTTTATATGCCTAAAACTGTGGGAACCCTACAAATTATCAGTATACATTTGAAAGAAAACATATTTAAAATAATCATTATACAACATTACATGTAAAATGAAAATAATATTTAATCAGTTTAAAAGACATTGTACACATTTATAAGATGTTATATTTCTAAAATTAGTACATGATATCTTATACTCATGAATTTTCTGAATACACAGATTTATAACCATAATTATAAAGTAGTTATATATTAATTCTTGAACTTAAAAGATTCCATATTTGCATGTTGTTTTGTATATATTGTATATTATGTTATTGAAAAAAACTTTTCATGTTAATAAAATAAACACCCTGTTAATATAAATTAAGTGTAACTATTAATTAACTACTATTAATGTAACTATAATTTTTATAAAAAGTAATTTAATATTATGAATAGCTCATCTTAAAAGTACTGAATGATTATATTCTGAAAAATATCATTTTAAAAATTAAAAGTCAGAAATATTATTCTTTAAAATTTGACAGAATTGGCAAAATAAGTAACTCAGTGATTTTATGCCATGCTTTAAATTATATCAATTTATTGTTTGCCATGTACCATGGGATATTTTCATAAAATAATATGATTTTAAATCATTAAAAATAAATACATTTAAGCTTAAAAAACTCTACATTACATATATTAATGGTACATTTGATTAGTTTTAGCAGTTAATAAGATAATTATTAAAAAACAATAATATCAATTAATCAGATTTAATTATACTTACCACTGTATACTACATACTTTTGTAAAGTTAACTATTTAAAATCAAATGAATAGCAGCTTAAATATGTATATAATAAGCAGTTTAAATTGTATAATATTTTTTATAATATTATATTATATCAGTAATTATCCATTAATCTCTTTTTCACTAGTAAATAAAAAAATAGTTCTTTATGACTATGCACATAATAAAGAAATTCTTCTATTTGAAGTCTGCATAACTACTTATATTCTGAGAAAAGTTACTACATGCTTATATATTGTAATCATTGAAATTTAATATTGTAGTCATAAGATTATTTCAAAAAATGATTAATTACATCTAAATTCAAATTTTGCAGTGCATCAATGCATGTGAAAATAGTATATGAAAATTCAAATTACTAAGCAATTATAACATTTCCTTTGATTACAATACTAATCATTAGGTGCTACATTCCTTGAATCATGTACTGTAAATAAAATATATATTGTGATTGCTATAATGTGCTCAGTAATAATAAGTCTCTTTTAAACAATGATTATAAAATGGAAAGTTCATTTCCTGTGATAAATTATGGTTATGGCTTATATAATTTATAAAGTATTATGTCTGAAATATTTGAACAAAACTTATATTCAAGTTTCTTCAATATTTTTGTCTCTTTAGTTTCTTATGTTGCTGCCCTTGTCTTTCAAAATTGTTCCCTTAGATCTTAATAGTAGGTTTGATTGCATTTTTATTTTCTTAATAATTCTCATAATTAAACTGTGATGAATACCCCTGTCATTTGGATTATCTTAAATCATTTAAATTCACTTGTTTCTTTGATAACAAAGTGTGACTACCTTTGTTCTAATTGCAAACTTATTCTCAGAGAAACCTCTTTAAAAAATAATTTGAAACTTATTGATAGTTTTTCAGTTATGTTTATTGATGTAATTTTAAAATATTTTTCCATTTTGAACAATTGTTCAATCAACGAAACTTTGTTTTCAGATAAATAACATTCGCAACCGAGAAGGCTGGCCCTCAATTGAGTAATAAGCCAGCATCCAAGAACAAGTTGCTAGGCAGTGTCATCACCATGTCTACCAACAAGGACATAGATGAGGTGATGGTTGTCGCCAAGTTTGATTACAAGGCAACTGACAGCCACGAGTTGGACATTAGGAAAAACGAGAAGTTAAAACTAATGGACGATAGCCAGCATTGGTGGCGTGTCATGAATTCACATGGTCAAACCGGCTATGTGCCCAGCAACTATGTCAAACGGAGTAAACAGGTATTCTACTTGTTGTCTATAATTAATGCTGGCCGTTTTCTTCATATGCTATAGTAATGTTGAACATGATTTATTAGTTACTGGACATGATTAGATCTGTGTAATATTAGCTTTTTAACAAACAAAATGATGCTTATCATTTTTGTAATGGATCTGCACATGATATAAGAAAATAATATTTTGAACCACTTACTTAAATAATTAATATATATATACTCAATAAATTAAAAAAAGTATTACGTGTCAAAATACTACTTGCGAATTATATTTTTATCATCCTATGTTTATTTCAAGTTAATTAAGATTCACGTTTTGTTTTTGGTTATTTATTTTCTGCTTTTTTAACCTATTTTTAAATTTTACTGATTATACATTTAAAAAATTATCAATATTTTTCTGCAATTGTGTTACAATTCTTATATGTTTATTCGGTATTTAATCTTCCTGTAATTCTTGATTTCTTTAAATACTTATAAAATTTAATATTTGGTTTTAATTAATGACTTACATAGAAAATTAATGATTTTTAGAAATTCCCCTGAAACTCTTTGCAAATTGAAGAACCAGTTCATCAATATTTTAAAATAAATTTGTTATACCATTATGTAATATTTCACTATTTATTTACTATGTATTCGATATATCCTAGTTTTCTCTAAAACTGGAAAACTCCTTCAATTTCAAATTAATTAAAAAAAATTGTGAGTGTTGTTATATTATTTTAATACTATTTGAATATGTAAATGACCCTCATATGCAAATTCTTATATACATTATTACCGAAACCCCTTATTTATTATTTTGAATACCACAATATCAAACTAACTGTATCAATTTAATTCTGGGTGATTTAATGTATTGGCTTAATTTGTTCCAATTTGGTCCTTGAATTTCGTTAAAAAGTACTGAATTTTAATCGTGTAATGCGCAGGATTCCTGTTTTCATTGATACTGATTGTTTTTTAAAATTTATTGAACGTTTTCCGATAATACTTATAATTTTCTGTTAAATAATTTATTTTTTCGGCAATTTTCGTAAATTGTCCCGGGTTGCCAGTTCTCAGTAAAAGTACAACTACCCTTCTTCCCCACAGGGTCTCTTCTCCAGTCTCCGCAACACCCTAGGCCGCCGTAAGAGCAAGTCCGAGACGGGGAGCACTGGAGGCGGCGGCTCCCGGGGGGGCGGCAAGACCTCCACCTCCCCCGGTCCCTCCGGTGATGACAGCTCCCTGGGCCGTTCACTCAAGGGTAACGGGGGCATGAGTGGTGTTGCGCCCTACACTGGCCCGCTGGTGGCCAGTCATCTGAGTCCCGCGTATGCGGGAAAGAAGCCTTTGCCTCAGAGACCGCCTTTCCATCAGGTATCTTGATGCGCTTGTTCTAGCGCGATATTTTTTTACTATCCTACTTTTTTGTTGTTGTAAAATATATAACATACTTTAGATATCTTTTATATATGTCACATTTTACCTTTTCAGTGGTTTTAAAAATATATCATTCAATAATATTACATATTTCAAACATTTTTATAAACTAATACGAGTAGCCTATGAAATTCATAAAATATCATTATCTTAGCATATATGATATAACTAATTCGAAATTTAAATATATTGAATTTTATTAAATCGATAAAACAATTAATAATAAAAATAATGAAATCTGAAAAGAATCAATACAGCCTATATAAGGCACATTACATTAATTTATTCCATTTGTTATTATATAGTTTACGATTTAAGATGTTTCTAAAAGTGTTCATGTGTTATTTTTTTTCCTTTCGTAATTGCACATTGCGTCAAAACTGGTTATTATCAGGGTTATCCCGCATCAGGGAAAATGACAATATGAGCTAAAATCAGGGAAAATAAAGACAGAAGTTAAAATCAGGGAATTTCTTTATTATTTTTTTGGAAAATTAGGGAACACTAAATGTTTTTTTTTTAATATCCATTTTATACTATCTTAAGAAAATTTCGTTCGCTATTCTCGCTCAATCATTATTTTTATATAAAATATATTAAGTGCTGTCTTATTAAATATTTTTTTGTAATTGAACATAAGATAAAATAATATTTGTTTATGTAATTATATAGCATTATCTGTTGGTAATTTTTTTAAATTCCTTTGGGAAACCTAATATGCACTTATTTAGTATATATAAATATCAGTAAAAATCAGGAAATTAGATTCTAAAAAAAGCGGGGAAACTGTATTATGTACCTAAATAATATAGTAACCAAGTGTAGATTACATCATTCTAAAAATGCTGGATCTCGAAAACTTGATCCAATGGTTGAAGACATATTGAAGTCAAAGTATTAAAACTTGACAAAAAAACATCAAGAAAATAATTTTAACCAAAAACATTAATGAAAAATCGGTTTTCATTAAAATCGACTAAAAAGATTTTTAAAGTTTTGATATCAATATAACCCCTTTTTTTATAGTAATTATGGCATGCAATTAAGATTGAAACATTCGATATCGATTTAACAATTGAACTATCGCTGCGTAAATATTTTAATAACCTAGTATTTGTATTGATTTATAAGATGAGATTATATTTTTAAATATGAAAAAATCTATATATGTATATTAAAAGTTGTTTAATCATTAGTCAGTTATATTTATATAATATTGATGCCGTTCGATAATAAAACTGTTAGTAAAGTTAATTGTTTTGTGGCTGACATGTGTGATTCACTTAGCATGTATAATTGATCTCTAAAATATGGACTTTATTTAATTGTAGCTGTTGATGACTGATTAGCATTAGTTTAAGTGGCTATCATCGGTTGGTGAATTAATTTGTCACTGACGCAAATGGCACTATTATATACATCTATAAAACTACTAACAAGCGATTCAGGATTGATGTTTCAGGACTTATGTTTTTAAATTATAAAAGAAAATATCCCTTCAATGTTTCTGTTTTGGTAGTTATTAATAGTTTTTGTATATTCGATCATTACATTTTTTAACTCAATTATAATGCCAACCATAATATAGGTACATTATTTTGTCCGTCTGTTTTGTCCAAAGTTATGAAGCGTTTATAGTCACTACAGCTGATTAATACAAATGTCATTTTATCAAAACACAATTTTTAATGTTATGCGCTCGTCATTAGAAGGAAAGGTCGAAAAGTAGATTGCCCTACCATTTGACTAAGTGTATATAATGGAAAATAAATTGGAAAGTCATAATTTAATCCAAATATGGCCGTCTACATTTTTACTAAACAACATTTTACTTCTATTTTTAATATCTCTCAACCTCCTGTTTTTACTATCTCAATTTCAGAAAACAATGTTTGTCGATTATGTCTTGAACATTTTATAAACCAAATCAAAATGCGCCTTTTTTTAAATTTCCTGTAAACCAAAGCGTATATTAATATTACAAACATTAAAATGATTAACTGCTTAACTATATTTCAGAGATTATTGTAACCCTGTCTAAATCGTAGCTGATAATTTATTCTACTCGTGATATCAAAATAAGATTATCTGTAATTACTATTCTGCTATATATTATATTCTGAATATAAAAAAAATTGTAATTCATTCTCTAAATTTATATACGATTTTTTGCGTTTTCTAAAGCAAGCCGTTGTCTACTGAAATGGGCTGCATGAAAACAGTACTATATAGTGTACAATGTGAAGCCATATTAATTATTATAAAGATTTTAAAGTAAAAAGAAGCCACATTCTTCAGCTCGTGCGTGTCTTGTCAATAAAAGAAGGTTTAGCTCTGGAGATATGTTGAGCAAAGCAGAAGAAGGCTAGCTACGCTAGTAAACTTGACTTGACTATTTTTATCGATGATGTTTCTTTATTTAGCTTAAATGGGAAAATAATCCCACTAGTGAATGAAGTTTCGGTCGGTAATTGTTGCTTAATTTACTTGTTTCTATAGATTAGTATATTTTATAACCGGAGAATTTTCTGTCAAATCGTTGTATTCTCTTTATTACTCCAATAGAAGATTGTTTACGTTTTAAGTAGATATTTTAACGTAAATGAGTTTTCAAATTGATTAATCTATTTCCCACATTTTTTTACAAAGGATCGGCATTTTCCACATGGATGGGTTAATTTAGAAATTTCTATTATGTTAAATATAAAAGTATTTCTACTGTATAGGAAAAGTAGAGACAGCCTAGATACCATATACAAATAATATATGATTTTCTTTAAAATGACATTTATTGGTTTGTATATTGTGACCCAGATTCATTGTGAAATGCTTTATATTATGGAAACTACTGCTTTTATAATTTATAATGTTTGCTTAAAAAGCTGCACTTCAACATTCGAAGCAATGCAGGATTTTTTTGTTGCGATTTTATTATCGGTTCTCTATAATAGTTAGTGGTTACATTCGCGTACCCTAAGCTCTATACATGACCTTATATAGCTTATTGCGTCCTCAGGGCTAATACGTTTAATACATTATAATAGTGTGTGTGTGTAGCATGCGTGCCTTACTTCACATATACCATTTTACTGTTAAACATAATTGTATTAAATAAACCAACCAACAACCAATTAAGGTGTTTCCAAAACTTTTTTTTATAAAAATTAATATTTTATTAATTAATAGGGTTAATTTGCCATACATGAGTAATAATTTGAAAAATAACGTTTTCTTCATTAAATTTGTTTCTTTCGACTGATAGATTTCGTCAATATATGCATGCTATTTTCAGATAAACTATGTGATATTCCGATAAATCTAATGACATTTTAAAACTATATCAAGATTACAATGTCGTGGATTAGGGCAGTAGGTTAAGTTAAGTATTTCTGAAAGTTATCCTTAAAATATGGTTAATCTAATTTACTGGCTGAACCTTAATATCTAGATGACCATGACAACCTAATTGTAAATTTTGGAATCCTTTCTTGTGGCTGGCCAGCTTATATTTCAGTTCTTCAAAAGGGCTGCTATTTAACCGTAAAAGTAAAAGTAATTTAATAAGTTCAAATCACAACAGTTGTATAAATGCTAAATATTGCATATTCATTTATTATTAGAAATAAGAATGTTTTAATTTCATTTGATTTAACTGGTACAGTATTTTTAAATCTGTTATTGTCAAGTATTAAACTAAATGTTATATATTAATAATAATATTAGATAATAGCTATATCTGATCTAGTCAATTTATTTGGGTTTCTCATCCTGTAAAACCTTACATTATTCGGAGTTATTATGGCAGCTATTTCAAAAACCATTTAAAAACTGATGAAAAGTGACCCACTTATCACTCCAGAATAATTTCAACAAAAAATGATCATAACCCTCTCTCTACATTACTTCCCAGATGAACTACAGTCCCGCCAAGTTCTCTTCCTCCGGCAACCCCAACGACCACCCCTCCCGGGGACACCATCCCTCTTACCAGCAGCCACCCCACAACCAACAGAACGAGAACGGCAATCCCTCCTCCTCCGCCGCACAACAACAACCGGTGCACCCAATGCACCACCACCCGGCAATCACCCCCCTCCATCCGCTGGCTCTGGGAGGTGGCGGTGGCAGTGGTCGGCCCGCGTCTCCCAGCCAGTTCTGCGTTGCCAAGTTCCCATATGTTGCCTCGCAACCGGATGAGCTCAGGTAAATATTTGTGCTAACTTATTAAAAATAGTTTTTACATAACTTATTTGATGATATTGTGAAATTTGAAATAACTAAACACCAAATAACTATTCGCCGTAATGAATTATTGGTTAGTGTGAATATATTATAACATTTCTATTGATTATAGATAACTATTTTGGTTAAAATAATATAATGTAAAGTTTAAACAAGGTATTTAAAACTAGGTTTCTTTATCACGGATATCTAAAATAATAGTAATACACTATGACTATTTATAAATTACTGGCTATAAAATGACTGCAAAAATCCTTTATTTCTGGCACTCACTCGAATCGGGAGAGCCGGTTTTTTACCATTCTATTTATTAATAACTTGAGTTAAAATTTGTTGTCATTACTTGTACCAAAATATGCTGATATTTAATTTTATTTCAAAATGAATTGAAATTACCCGTTTCACTCAACATTATTCAATTACTGTTGCAACATTTTATAAGTTAACTAATGCGCCAACTTTTTTTATTAGTTGACTTGAGCATTTTATGTGAATTTACACTTTTTGTGTAATGTGCGAACGTTTTATATTTTAACCCATTTCGTTCAAATGTTTCCATAATGAAAACATTACATTCTTGACAGTACCACACATTTATGATTATTGTTTAATAATGCTTGCGGAAATGATTCCATAAATAATAAATTTTGACAATTTAATAATTTGTTTATCAAAAAATTGCAGAGGTTATTATTTGAGATATATTTAACAATGTTTTAATGATAATACAATAATTATTAACTAATATTTCAGATTTTTGGACTATCCGAATGGGGCTAATATTTGTTTGATACGGTGTGTAGGATGTATTTCATGTCATGTTACAGGCTTTTTAACATTATTAACTATTATTTTGATCTAAATTCAAGTAATTTTTAATAACGTAATAGGAGTTTATATGAATTATATAAACGTAAAAAATTGTATATTCTATATTTTGTGACGAGATAGTAAAGGTAATATCGCTGAATTTTTTGTATCACGTGACATGCTATTCAACATTATTTTACATAATATATGCAGGGTGTCCGAAAAGTAACCAAATTCGAGTAATATTTAATTCAACAATGAACTCCATACATTATTTTTGATAATTGTTTTCAAGTGTTAATATTTGGAAAATATGATTTTACTTTAGTAATTTGTCATTGTTTAGTATTTAATTAATTTATTTATTTCCATTTGTACAATATGTAAAACATTGGGTTCGGCTACTTTTGGGACACCCTGTGTTTTAACTAATGTCTTGTATGTCTAACTGATTTCAATTTACATAAAAATATATAAACTTCGGACTAATTTATAGGCGTTAAAAATTCACTTAATAGAGTTGTGAAATGGAACATTTTGTATAATTATAGAAATAATCACTATGCTAACGATTTTATTTAAATTGATTATCTACGTAATTGTAATCTAGTGTGATTACTGTTTACGAAATCCGAAACATGTCACTAAATATGAAGCCTGAATGCTAAAGCAATGCCTACTATCCTACTAGCCTACTATCCTTTGAACATTAATTATTTAGCAGAAAATTAATGTATGAATGTGTTTGTTTGTAACTTAGATATTTATTTAAATTGATTTTTCCCTATATCTGTACAACTTTACTTTTACAACTCATAACTCTAGATGACTTATCTATCGAAATTATAGTTAAATATCTATATATCTAAAGTACCTTTTATAGATCACCCTATTATTATATATTATGTCAAAATTTAAAAAAAATGTTAAACAGTGTTGGCCGTGGCGACCGACTCCGTGTGCTGGAGAAGAGCTCGGATGGTTGGTGGCGCGGAGAACACACCACTGGGGCCAGCGGCTGGTTCCCGTCCAACTATGTAACCCTGGAGACCAAGGTGTTACTGCCTGGCGGGGCTGGTGACGGAGGTGGTGGTGGTCAGCGTGGTAACAGTCACCATGGCGGCCAGCCGACCAATCATCAACACCACCAGCCGCTGTTGTTGGGGGGCCCGGCTCAGCCGCCTAGCTCACTGCAGGTCAGTGGTGGTTTGATCTGCTAATATGATCAATGATGGAGTCTTGACGAGGATATATCGGGGTGTTTTAGATGAATTATACTATTATTATTAGAATTTCGGGTATTAAAAAGGAATTTTTATTATTTGTTTTGACATTGTGCTGTGCAAGTATTTTTACTTAATGATGATGGTTAAAAAAGTGTTGTTGTGTTATATTAACCCTAGCTGACCCTATCAACTTAGTCGAATTAAATTTAGTTCATTATATTATAGTTTTAATCGACTATTATATATATAAATTATTCGTTTTCTAATCTGTTACTCCCCTAACTGTATATCTAGAGAAACATATGTGCTACTTATACTGCAGTATATAGGGACAAAAATATAAAGTAAAAGAAATTGTTGCTAATTTATATTGATAATTAATGACCATAATGGTTATCAGTAAGCGCCCAAAAAATAATTTAGCAGAAAGTGTGCAAGATTTTAATTTTCAGCCTAGTAATAGCTTAAAAATTACTTTTATCTCGTTTAATTAATGTATTACGTCATCATGTTCTCTAATATATTCTACGAAAATATTTATAATCAAAGGTTTTTTTATATGGCACTAAGAATTAGACAATAACCTCTCCATTCTATGCAGATTTTGAGTAGTGTCAACAAAACAATCGTTGGTCAGTTTGACTCACAGTGGTGATTCTAGGGTTAAGTAATATTGCGATATTTTCAATTGTACGTGTATTTCACATATTATATCAATAAAGGGAAAATCTTTTATCATTTTATTCCTAATCTATGACTATTTGCATAATTATAATACATTTTCCGTTACTTTTGTATTATTTATTTTATATGCGGGATAATTAGTACAGATTTTAACTGAATCTATCATTTTAACTCATCCGAGTTAATATAAATTAAATATTTTTATTTTCATTAAAGTATTGAAAAAGTAATGGAATTTAGTGTCGTCGGCTTCGGCCAACCTTGAAATTATTATTTCTTATATATCCTTCAATTGCTATCAATTATAATATGAAAATAAATTTTAATCAAATGATACTTTTGATTAATATGTGTGGTGTCGATATAATATTAGCGTACCCTTTTCATGCAGTAAAATCGTAACGTAGGGCTTAAAAAGTCTGAGACAAATTCAAAAAGTGAAATCAATTTTATGCACTTTTTGTTGCGTTTATTAATATGCGGTATTTATAATATTGAATCGACAGTTGGATACTCACGTAATCACTTCTTTTTTATGCTCCCTTATCAATTTGACCCAACAATTATTGGATGACATAGAAGGCTCACTCTCTTTTAAAATGCAGTATTTTGGTAAATCCGCCATTTATAGAAACTGATGATTCAGCTATATTCGGTAATACGTTTACCGCGGAAAACGATAGACGTTAATTCAAATGTAAGAGAAAATATGAGGATAATGAGAATTCAATCACAGAATAATTATGCGCAACATAGCCTACTAACATTTTGTACTAATTTATCAAAATATCGCAATATTTATATTAATGTTTCCTTCTACAACTGAAAATGATAAGCGTACTAGAATTTAGACAGTTTGAAAACGTTGTAGTGAGATGAAAACACATCTTAAATGTATGCAAATACATAAAGTCATCCCTCTTAACCCTACCGTGTTGTTTGGTATCACCCATCTGATATATTCTGTATCGTTTGTTCCCCTCCCGCCCCTCCAGATGACGGCAGACCTACCCGCCCTACACACAGTGGTGACACTGTACCCGTTCTCCCGCAATCAACCCGAGGAGATGTCCTTCGAGGCCAATGAGATGCTCCAGATCGTGGAGAAGCCGGTGGATGACCCCGATTGGTGGAGGGCACGGTCGGCGAGGGGGGATCACGGTTTGGTGCCGAGGAACTATGTCCGCGTGCTGGACACTGGGGGGGAGGGGGGCCAGCTGCCTCCTATCGGTGCAGGACAGCACCTTCCGGTAAGAGTGTTATAATATGACTTACTTTGATATGAACCAGTCTAATGATTGTACTCACTGCGTTTTTTTAATTAGTGTATTCAATTTTAACGTTTTATATACGTTATCCTTTTTAGGTATAGTAATAAATTATCATATTCTATTCCATTCCTGAACATCACTACAAAACATATATAAAAAAATATTAATAAAAAGGACCAGACATTATCAAAGAGACGGTCGAATATTGGACAACATTTTATTATAATATCAAGATGGTTTATCAGAAAAAACAACATTCATGACTACACTCCAGAAATGTCATCGTCAAATCACAAATAGTAATTTTTATAAATGTTTACAATCCAAACATACCTTGTACTCTATGTAAAACAGGCCTGGGGCCGTTTTCATAAACGTTTAGAAGCTTCTAAACTTTCAATAGTCAATGAATTTAAAAGTAAATTTATTTAGAAGTAACTGTAGTGGAATTCTCAATAACCGGCTAATCAACTTACGTTATTTATGAAATACGTCACAATTTTTAGAATTAAATTATAATAACGATTTCATAAAGTATAGAAGCAATTTAATTTAGCCACAAATTTACTTTTTATTTTTGAGTATAGTAAAGGCGATTCGAACAGCGACGAGAAAATTTAGAGCAATCCTGCGAAATTTAAGGAACAAATAAATTTTGAAATAACAATTTTTTAAGGAAAGGTTCAGGCTAGAATAATTTTATTACGAATGTTATTCATTACGATATAATATAAATACTATTAAATATTACAATATTTTATTTATTATATTTACTTTTATTTTATTACGGGCTTTTAGCTGATAATGACTTTTACCACTTAACTATCAGTTGAGTGTAACCTGGCAGTTGAGTTAACTAATCGTATCGTATGGTGTGTCTATAAGGCGACGTTTACGTTAATCAAATTAATAACAGATGTCAGGAACTCTTCAAACTTTTTACTTAATTAATTTTTTCATAATACATTAATACTCTCATAATTATAGAAAGTTGTTTATTTCCCGTTATTTTACTTATTCAATATATTTGTTTGGTATTTTATTACAATACATTTTCATAAATGTTTATTCAACACTTTTTATCGCCTGAAGCATTTAATCAGCGGATCCTTAAATACATGAATTAAATTAAATTCCATTACCTTTGTTTAACTTGTATTCAATAATAAAGTTACTACTAAAAGTTATTATAAACACGAAAAAAGTTAGACATTTAAAAATGTAACACTTTTATTATAGCGAAGCAATGGGCATATTTTTTGGAGAAAATTAATCCGATATATGGCGTCTTTCTAATTAGGTTTACCATAATTCTGTTTTAGTGTCAGCAAAGGAAACTTTATTATTGAAACTATATTCAAGAGGCCAATATTTAAGTACCTTTACTTAGGTGCTTTTATTAAGTATACCTATAAGTATAAGTATTTTTACCAATGATGTACCATATAATTTCTGAATTACTTTGTCTTTCTGAGCAGAGATGTATACAACACGGAGCTGGCATTGTGCCCAAATGCTTTCCAATAGAAATTATCGCATCAAGTGCTAACAATAGACGCCCACTGTCTATACACCGCGATCTCAATGGTGTATAACTAGCTATACTTTACTTTCCCTATTCCCAAAGACAAACACTGTCATTGGTTAACTAAATTTATTTACGATTGTTTGACTCTCTAAATTAGAAGTGTCATATTATGAAACTCACTTTAGCCGAACAGCTATTTAGCTGCTTCTAACTTCTAAATTCAGAAGCTTTTAACTGCCAAGTTATATAAAATAGGCCACTGGAGTGATAAGATGGCAAGTCAAACCTGTGGATTTAAAAGACAGCCTGTCAAATCCAAAAAGCAGAAAAATAACTGGAAAAAGGCCGGATCATGAAGAAAAACACGTGTAACAAAATATAATATTTATAGTAACAAAAATAGAAGAAGTGCCTAAATAATAGTGCGGGACTTTTGACTACGTGGTATGCTAATTTAACTATGTGCTATGTTCATTTTGTTTGATGTGTTCTGTGTATGCTTAGTACTAATTTTAATTGATATAGTTCAGTTTATTATATTTTTTATATAATAAAAATCTTATGTCATAATAATTTGTTATTTTTATTGATTCACAAATCAATAAACATAATATCTTTCAATCAAGTATTGGAATTACATAATTTATTTAATTTATTAAATTAAAAATTGGATATATCTCAGTATTTGTTAGCCTATAATGTGTTTCTGTTTCAGATTAAATTGAAAAAATTATGCATTGTTATTTTGTGTTCAAGAAAAGAAAAACATTTCATATAATTTCCTTATCTTTCCCTTGTAATATTAATTGTGTATACTTTGAAAGTATGACCAGCACAAATCTCGTAACATTTAGTTAATTACAAGTTAGTACAACAAGTAACAAGCAGAATATTGATAGTTGGTGTTTCACTATCCAATCACAGCAGCACCCGGTGCAAGCGGCCCAGTCGGGTGACCTCCTCAGGGCAGCCTTCAGTCAGCGGAGTGGCCGGTTCACTGACAAGGCGTGGTACTGGGGCACCATCTCCAGGGCCGACTGTGAGGCCATGCTCATGCAGTTCGCTAAGATGGGCGAGTTCGTTGTCCGGGACAGCGAGTCTCATGTGAGTGTTCAACTTCATTATTGTGTGTTGGTTAGCGGGGTCCGTTGTCAGTTGAGATGAACCATTGCTATAGCTACCATTCTTCCATATCAGAACCAATGGTTACCACGATTTTGAGAAAATCTTAACTCCATCCCCCGTTTTTTAAAGAAATTTTAACTGTACATTTTTACTCCCCCCTTTTTTTCCTTAAGCTATTCTGTTTTCTACTTCCTCCACTCCCTTCTTTTCTTTCGCATATTTCCGCTTTCCCGCGCGGCTGTTCAGTTGTTAGGTATTTCTATACCTAGATTTTATTTCATGAATTCTCGGTCATACTATCATCATAATAGTGAGATATTTTGTTTCAATCAATGCAACAGTCCAAACGAAGCTTAATAACCTAAATGATAGGTCTTTTTCTCTAAACATCTTCAAAGCAACTAAAAATTCTAAATAGAAACTTTAAAAGTTAATTATATTAATTTGTATCTTTGTGCGTGTATGTTTTTTTTACTATGTTCAATATATTTTTATTCTTCAATTCGCAAGATCTGAAATTCTGTTTGATTACAATGAAAATAGTTTTTATCAATTGTAAATTTATATTAATGTGTTTAAGAGCTAAAAATGAATATATAATAACTTTTAAATTATATAGGTATTAAATGTTATTATTATGTATTCCTAAGTGTAATCTAAAAACATATTTTTATTAGTATTTCCACAACCTTCTTTTAATACCTAAATAACAATTATATTGAATGTTAATATTTTTTATTTTATTATACTCTCAGTTATAATTTCAACTATTCGCTCCCAGTAGCTTTGTGTCATTTTCATTATAATATTGTTTTAATTTTGACCATAAACATGGATATAAACAACATTTTGTGCTTTATTGTTTTGAAGATGTTGCGGGAAGATTATAATTGAAGTATTTCATTCGAGTACGTAATTATTGTTTAAATGTAATTTATGAATAATTTAACAAACAAATACAAAATTTGTTTCCTTCTTATTTCATATATTATTTTTCTAGTATAACACAAATCAGTTTTATATATGCAAATAACGCGTATTATCGAATAGTTAGTCTAATCTTATTAGTTGCTGCGTTCCATAAATAAGTCTTATGATTTAGTTAACTGTGATCAAACTCCATTTTTCTAACTTGTCTTCCAACTATGTATTGTTGCTAGCGTGGCACACATGAATGGATGAAGTATAGTCGGCGATATTCTTCATTTAGGCTGCTTTGAAACGAGAAAACTGTCCACTGTGAAAACTTTGTTGCGTCAGACCGCCTGGTTCTATTTTCGCACGTCTCTGTCAATGTCGTTCACTATATAGCTGGAATAAAAGTTGATCTTAGGGTTTACGGAACGTTACCCGCATCTTTTATTATTATGCATTCATTATACTGTCATATGACTGAGCGAGCCTCCGTTATACGTCTTCAAACGTCGACTTGGCATGGCAGTGAACTAATATTATTTAGTAATATACTGTGAAATTGTTTTCGTAGTTATTATAAGATTGTATTTCTTGGACATTATTTTCTTGGCTACCGTTTGTTTCTTCAATTTATAACTATATCTACGGTCGACATATTGTTCTGGTAGAACAAATCGGTACTGTTAACATGTTCAGTCTCAAAGGTTTCTTTGAATGACACAAAAGGTTTGGGAATCTTCGATGTATTTACTCTAGTACATGTTCTATATTATAATGTAATTATATCCTTATTTCTAAATTGAAACGACTTGCAAATATGTTACAAACTATATTTAATTTTTTCAGTTCTACAAGTAATTTGATACAGTGTATCAATTATATTGATTCGGAATAAAGCTAATGAATTTGTATTAGTTTTGTAATATATCGTAACATGTTTTATTGAAAATATATCGACCTCATCAATGTTTATTTAATTTATGATAAATAAGAAAATATACCGATAATAATTGTAATAATAATAATACCAATAATCTTCCCCTTTTTATTGATATGAACTATATTGATTGTTTTAATGAATTTCGTGATCATTATTAAAATGTTATGACTCTTTACTTCCCTAAGAAATAGTTCCAGCAAATTATTTATTTACAGGTTATATAGTTGCAAATAGTATTACACTATTTTATAGACAGACTTCTCAAGATTGGATTCTGAATAATAAATACTCACATATATAAATACCCACACAGTATTTTGTTAATGTTCGTTCTTGATATAGAATCAATTTCTTGTATACACTGTCTTTTTCTCTAATATAGTGTATTTAGTCAGAGACTATTAGTCGTTTAATATATATATATATATATCAAATAAAGAAATATAGAACTATTTATTATTTTATTGTTTTTCAGTTTGTTAGGTATCCTGGATCATGCTTTTGGCTCTCGGGTTATCCTCTTACTGTTTAAGTAGTCTCTCGAGTGATAAATAAATGTCTCTTCTCTGCAGGCATAAGCCATATTCGTGATGATGCTTTCTCTTTACGTTTTGAGGCTCTATGTCTATATAATTCTCCCGTCCCATTCTGGAGTGCTGTTAATCGATCCACCGGAAGAGTGCATTGATCTGGCTAGATTAATTGATATTATGCTGAGAGAGAGGGAGAGAGTCGAAACATTGACCTTTTTTTACTTCGCTGCATTGGGAGAAAAGATTAAGACCAACGTTGACTGTATTGCTTTTGGATACTTTTACAATGTCGCTGAAGTTTATTTTTAATAACGTAGCTGAAAAACCTTCAGTCATAATTACGAAGCTTTTAAAATAGCTTATATTTAGGATTCCAGCTGTTTTATAATTATGTAGAAGACCTACATTTTGTCAATAGTTATATATACATATATTATATGTTTGCCCTATGGGTTTGTACGAAAACAGGTTTCTGTCATTTTTGTTCGATGTATAGTTACTAATTAATGTTTCTTTCTTCCTTGTAAGTCTTTTAGTCTTTTAAGTCAAATTGTTATAATTTTAACAGAATTGTATATTTTTATGATAAATTTCACGTCTATGTACTGTGGCGTTTATTCTTATTTGGAGTTAATATGAAAGTTATAATATGCTGCCAATATTTAGTTTTGTACACTCAATAATTAGGTCGATGTATTTATCTTACAAGCAGACAATTACGTTAATTTCTTTGTGTACTTGTTATAAAAGGCGGCAAATTTTGTTATTAGATCTCAGTAATATACTTTCCACATTAATTGCTTTTATTCTATGTTATTGTATTTATATTACTAACAATTTTGTTTACAGTAGTCAATTAGGTCATTATGATTCTCATGCATAATTGATCTGTTTTGAACAAGTGTCATACATTGTTATACGCATGCGCTGTTGCTAGTTATAAGTGATTTGTAGTTATTGAAGTTAAAACACCCACTATGCTATACCGACCATAATATTATATTCTATACACTATGTAATTGTTGTTGTTGTCTTGTGAATTGACGATGAATGAATGACGCCTGTTGTTTACGAGTGATGCTCTTCTGCCTTGGCTTGAATTGGTTTTCACGCGAACACTTTTCTAGTCTACTGTTAATTTCTTTTGTTCTCTGATAAAACGGTTCTTTGTTTGTTGCAAGTCATTCTATCGTAATATTTAATTTAGCTTATAATTGTATTTAGTACTATTTATGTATTCCTTTGAAATAGAGTGAAAATTTTAAAATTTAAAATATCGCTTTATAAAAAATTCACGACTTGTTGTAGAGGTTGAATTATTATTGTTAACTATATTTTTCAAGATGTAAAATAATTATAAATATTATTTTTTAGTCACTATTATAATAAAAATAATTGTCAACATTTTTTTTTTTCGATTTTCAACAAGTATTTAATTATTCTGAAATATTGAATAGTCTGTTTAGTTGCTTCTAATTCAGAATAACAGCCTCATATAGTTTGTCTGGAAATTTACACCGTCTTAGATTTTTAGAATATTTTCAATTAAAATCTTGTGGAATTTGACTCCATGGCTCATAAGAAGAATTAATGAAATTTTAATTTTGAATAATTTATTTTGATACCTGTAATATAGCAATGTTTTTTTAATTTATTTCTTCTCTTAATTCTATTTTCTATAAATTTATTTCTATAAATAACATCACCTTCTGTACACATATACAATAGTTGTTATGGTTATGGAGTTCTAGTTTCGAACCTTCTCTGTGTTGATAATATTGACAGCCTTTACCCACGTATATCTATAATATATATTTAAATATTAAAAACATATATCTGTATACGTCAAGACATACTATTATTATTTAAATTGTTTGTTGATGGGATCGTCTGAACCCGCGATCTTGAAACATGTGGAACGTGAGGACTTTTGATTGAACACTTTGGAAAACACCGGGAAGAATTGAAAAATAGAATAAAATAATAGAAAATTTAAAAGATAAGGAAAACCAGAAAGGTTGACTAGGTCATACAATTTCAACACAAATCGAAAATATCTTTATTTTCAGTTGTATAAAAATGTTAGACTATAATTTTGTGTCTAACCAATATTCAGTTTTTCATTATTTTTATTTTAGCGAACCCTGTGTGAATCATTGTAACTATTTAGAATTGTGTTTCTTCGAATTTAACACGTGAAGCAATTTATTTAAATGATTGATTTTCCGAAATACTTGCAACTACAGTAAATGATAACAGACTGCTATAACCGATGCCATGTTAGCAGGGCGGATCCGTAGTACACTATATCTGGTTGCTGCATGAATGCCTTGTCATCCAAGTTGAAGTCCTTCCGCATGCGCGATTGTGTTTTTTGTGGTTCTTGTATTTGCGGCTCAAATGTACCTCTAATATAATACTCGATGACCCCGTGCTGTGACCTCACTTTTATCTGCTGTATACAATTTCGCGTTGCTACTTGTTTTCTTCAGACTATAATATAATACTGACAGTCTATTCTTTCGCTCTGTCTATATTCCATTCGCTTTCTTACAGTGTAATTTTTTGACGAACTGTAAGTTATGTATATATTATGTTGTCGTGCTTGTAGCCCAATGGTTTTTCTTAAGTAGACTTAAATAGATATATTTTTAAAATCCCTTTAATACTAAATCGGCTAACAAATATTTTAAAATGTCCTTAAAACGTTGCATTTCCTCTTTTTTTACTCTCCGTTGGTAAAGACGAAAAGTGTCAGTATCTCCTCCGCATACATTTCCATATTTTCAAATAAAAAAAAACACTTCTTTGTCAGCTTACAAATGTTCGGTTTGTATACAACATGTTTGGTTTGGTTTATATGTGATATATTAATTATTGCTCAAATTTATAACAATACTAAAAAATTTGGTCAAAAAGGAACTATTCAATTTGTTGTCAAATACATACTAATTGTGTTGTCAATATAAAAGTTTACGCTTACACTTTTTGTTCTTCAATATTTTTAATTTTGTGCGCATGTTATGAGAAAATTCCGTATTTAATTTTTGTAACTGTTACCCTGTTTGATCAAGTTAATTTTTAACATATTGAATGTGTTTTTTTATTAACAATATAAATGCGTATATTTTTTGTTAGGTTGATATAATATGTGGCTATCTTTTTTTCTCTCTATAATTCCGATAGCACACTTTGATATCGATTTTGAAACTTGTAAAATACAGTAGTTTTACTATAATCAATTCATAATTCTATTTTTAATAACATTAAACTATCTAATTATTTAAAATATTAAAAACTTTTTACAGCAATGTCCAGAAAATGCGCTATGTATTCGAAATATTGAACTCTCGATTTATTGGCTTGCTAAATTGCGGCTGTGCGTCTAGACACACATGCCACGTTTATTTAACTATTATTTTTGTGGAATTTCATCCCTCCCCACTTCCCAACTATAATGTTGGCCTATAATTCACAGAGTTATGACGTATAGGAAAATGTGAATGATTATCAACAGGTGTGTGTGTGTGACCCAATTGATTTTCTGTTCACCAACAATTATCCCTTTTACCAGATAAATTTTTTTGTCGTTTTTTATATCAAGAAAATGAATTGTTACTGTTTTAGCACGGTAACCATTTTAGTTAAAAGTAATTTTTCGGGCTAAACACAAAAAGACGTTCAAGTCTTGTTCAAACGTGTTTTTAAAGTGTTTTTAAAGTTTTTGAAATTGCTTTTATTGGATTATTCATCTATATTTACTTGTTTTAAACTAAATGCAAAATATAAATTTTACAATAGTCTATTTTTTTATAATGTAATATTATTCATAAGAATAACACCCTGTTTAAAAAATATATATTTAATCTATCATCATAACATGTTTATCTAATATACTACAACACTAACATGTTTTATCGACCCTATACCCTATACACCCCTAACAGGGGCAAATATAGGAATTTTGTAGAGGGGTGTAATTTAAAAAGGGATTATTTGCAGAACTAACGCCGCGATAATAATACTTTTCATTTATATTGTATACATCAAGATATCGTAATAAACTAGTATTTTTTGTATTTCAAACTTGCAGTTCAATTCATTGTGTTTGTGCAGTATCTTGCCTCAGTCTCTTATCTCGTGTTGAATCTGTCATTGTATCAAACACACAATTTCATTGACGTACAGTTTGTCCCCCCCACCGACCCCCTCATGCATTGCATGCTTCTTGCTCCTCGCCGTATATCCTAATGATGACTCACTCTTATACGAATTTATATCTCTATCATCATAATGTTGCTAATATTTTGTCGTAGCCGAACCGAGAGAAAGAGAGAGAGTAAGAGATTGAAGGGAAAACAACAAATTTGCTTCCGAAACAGCTTGCCTTCGTCGACTACATTATTGTTATAATATATTCTCATTTGCCTGTGTTTATCACCATTCACTGAATCGTCAGATGAATGTTTTATTCCCTTTTATTTTAACATATTTTTAGTGGTATATTTTTTATTGATTTTTGTTTCACGACTCTGACCTTGACATTATTTGTCTAGCTTTTCGTGTTAATTTTAGCAGCTAGCTATAATGTGATTATTATTGCAGGTAGCATCGTTTTTATCTATTTTTGTATGCTTTAATGTGTTTTTTTAGTTTAATATAATAAAACAACGGAATATATCCTTAAAGGAGAATAGGTATACTATTGTTCTAAGACAATTACTTTTTTGGTTTTCGATTCCGTTATAATAATATATATTCGAATTATCAAAAACCTAAATATTGCTAATTATGAATTATATCTTTGTGTGGTACATTTTTAATAGTGTTATAAGTTCAACAAAATTGTGCCAAACGTTATTTGATATTAATTCAAATCAAACCATAATATCTATATTGTATAATATTCAATAGTCTGTTTATATGCTTTTTTATAAATATCGTTTTTTGTAATATGAGTATGAAATTATAACACTTTCTATCAATAGTCGATTTCTTTCAATTAAAAAAGTAGTTTCTCTTAATTTTCTCAATGATGTACCTCGGAAGAATAGTAATCGCCTGCTTCTTATTCTTGTAGTTCAAGGAAGTTATGAAAAAAATTGTTTTCAGTCTATTTAGTATGCTCGCGGGGAATACTGAAGCACTTGTACCCGACTTTTCATTCTATAGTAGGTCACGATCCTCTTTAAAGAGACAATGCCGAACTTTCTGAATAGATATAAAGTCGTGGTCAAGAGGGTATTTGTTGGCGTGACAAACTGAGAATAGATATTGTGTCTGAAACTACATATTTTCCGAAGTTATTTAGAATTAGGCCTATAGGTAAATCAACTCAATAAAGTGAAATGTTAAACAGTTAGCTCACTAAATATATATTTTGACATTTTGAATAGATTTAAATTGAAATATGTGCATATTATATCTCTGTTTTTAACGGATAATAATGTTTCGTCAAACTTAGATTAACCAACTTAGTAGACAACTTAACGTTGCTACTTTAATTTTAATCTTATAATCTACCTCTAATAATCCGCTATATTCGTGGTATTCTTATATTTTAAAAGATTGAATCATTATGACGTTTGGAATTCCTTTTGTAGCAATGAGGAAAGGATATAATTAATTGCACAAATTGGTTCGGTAAAATGCCGTGTAAGTGAGTTAGCGAATGTGTGCATTCAGGTTGATGAGATTTGGTCTCCATAAGGTTTGTGTTGCAGAAGTTGCCGAGGCGATTTGGCAATAACAACATTGTGTCAATTTGATTGATTATCAAGCAGCAGCAAATGAGTTACTCCATCTTTTTTTATGTCTCGCGTGCGCTCCGGCTATATAGGAAACCATACTGTGCAGCTGGGAACGACGTCTTCCTCTTCTGTATTCATGCCGTCTTGGCGTGCCTTCCGTATTTGGATTAAAGCTACTGTCTGCCTTGATCCCTGCGGAAACTTTTCCCCAGAATCGATAGGAATTTAAATCATCCAGTTATTTTTGGATTGAGTCAGATATCAACTGCGACGTCTCGAGTGACTATATCGATCCAGCGTTATCATGAAAATGGGTGTATATTGCGCCGCGTTGAAACGTTTTCCGATTAAATATTTTTCTTTTAATTCCTTTGGGAAATTTATTATATAGTACTAATTTTCAACGTATTTCTGTATTTAGTTGGTATACTGCTCCTGTTTTCATTGCCGTTGATATTAATTAGTTTTACTATGCTTCCTGCCTACGCTTCAAATAAACAATTCGGTTCTCACTGGGTTGTTACAACTTTATACTTTTTGTAATTGCAAAACATATACATTTTAGCTATTTATAATTTAGTCAAATTCTGCCGTTGTTGTTGATTGGATACGAGGGATTTTTTGATGGAGATGAATCTAAAGCGGAAATAAATCGGTTATGCAGGTTTAATTTTTTGAATATGCAAACGTAGAAGAGTGTTTCATAGATATTTAATTTCAAGGACAATGTCATGTGTTGCAGAATATTACAATAATTATGATCATACTGGGTGTTATTTATTACAATAAACGATTTTATAGGGAAATATAATATTAATAGTTTCTTACACTTCTAGCGAGTACCTATTGTATTGTAACAATAAATGAACGCACTACATTTTGTATGGAGCACATTTATTTTGATCAAACTTTGTTTTCACAGTTCACAGGTTAATCTTATTAATGGCTTAAAACACCAAACATTAAAAATTAGTGCAACTGTTACATCAGATTATTGCATTAATGGAAATAAAGTACATTATAATAATAATAAAGATTGCGTAAAGCGAAAATGATTGCATGCTTAAAAATATAATCAATATGATTTTGTGTCTCATCTGATTCTTTTTCGATTACTGAAATTGATGTCTGACTCCTTTTTGTTTTTGTTATACTATATAATGCTATATTATTATTAATGGAGTCAATCTACATAATATATTTTCATCAACTTTAACATATATTATTATAAATTATTATGAAACAATAAATGAAAACATTTTGACAATAGTATTCCAATTATTATAAATAGAGTATCTATTGTGTTGTATAATAGTATTAATGGGTAGCCTACATATTTAAATTTAGCATGTTTTGTCTTTGTTTAAAATTGTTCGTTAGATTATTTTAATTAATTTTTTAAAAATTATTATTAGTGGTCCTATTTCAATTTTGCCAGGACCTGATCAATTGCACCTACTTATTGAATACCTAAAATACTGATGTTGTGCGTATTGGTTAAGCGCATTATGTACATTTTTGAAGTCATTTTCTTAATGGTATTATCCTCGGTTTTGTTTTCTCCTATTTCCGTGATCTGGATCTCTGAATTATTTTAGTCAATTAATATCTTGGCATTGATGCGCGTGATTTCATATTATTCGGGACAGAATTAACACAGTTTAATTGGTTGAGTCAGATATTGATCCTACATCTCGGGTCACTAAATTCAAGAGATATAGTGAGATGAATGTAGGTTTAAAACCTGATTAGACAAAATGGAATGAAGCGATCCCTCCCAGAATAATTCAGGTTTATGTTGTTTCTTTTTTCTCTTCTCTCTCTCTCTCTCTCTCTCTCTCTCTTTCTCTCTTACTCTCCCCCAATTTCTTTTAATTCGATTTGTAAGCTTTTGTGTCCTTATCTTAGTCTCTATATTATCACATATCGTTTATTGTCGCCGTGTTTTATAATAATTTTCCCTCTTGTGTAATGAGACCTGTAAATACGCCTGCGTTTTGGTTTATTTCTTTCTTACCTTCATAATTAAGCCTGGTGTGTTGTAATAGTTCATTTATTGATTTGAATGAAACAAAATAATGTTTGCATGTATATAATAGTGGAAAGAAGTTTTATAGAAATCAACAACAGAGAATACGATGCTGTTTCTTGACTTGACGAATCATTGATTGTTCTAATTAATCTATGTGCTAAATATGTAATCTAATCCAGTACAGTAGGAGTGTAATCATCTTCTGAGGGGGTTATACATAATCGAATGTACTATTAGTTTGCTCAACCATTTATTATAATAATTGATTCCAAAAATCTTTTCTTCGTGATTCGTTCTATCGTTGAATACAATAGTAACCCGTATACTTTTTGTCATAGTTATACTTCACTCGAATTTATCTTCACGTAGAATAAAAATGTTGTGTTAAACAAACCGATGTTCAAAAAATAATATATTCTAATCTTACTTATCCACAATTAGTATAAAAAGACTTGCAATAATCCTTCTAAACTTCACTGGCGAAATGTTAAGTTCTTTCTATGACCTAAATAAATACTGCAGCTCTTAGATTGTTGATTGTACCTTGATTATGGTAATTTTAGCCTTTTAATTGCTATGACCGTAATTAATTATGTCGATAGATTCACATGGGAGTATGCTGATAGTCATCTGAGATTGATATTTATTTTTTTTGAAAAATATTAAAAAAGGTGTCAACCTCACACTGTTAAAAAATTATATGGAGCAACATATTGCAATGGAAACATAAATCAGAAAGAATGATGGCATTTTTAACCTGAAAAGATTCTCGTCCATCGACATAGCTCAACTTGAACTTATATAATTATAATAAATATGGTGTCTGACAAGACTTATTACTTACCACAAAGATTTTCCCATCATAATATCACGTTCTACTTTTTAAATGAAACGATGTTCTTGTAATTAATGTAACATCGCGGTTTCATCTGAAAAGAATAGAATATTACTAGTAAATCTAAATTACTAAACTCTCTTTCTCCCTCTTATAATGACGCATTTTTTTAATATCTTATTATAGTACTTACTTTTTGGGAAGCAGGAAACTTTATTGACGAGAGAAGAACCTTGACGATTGACAAGATGTGCTTATACTTACACTTTCCCCCTGAGGCATATAAATTCAGCGTTATTACCTTCTCCTGTCACTCTAAAATAAGCGCGCCATGTGCCGATCTGCAAACATGTCTTATAGATATCCTATATACTAGTCGTATGCGTCTAGTAACTAAAATAAACGGGAATAGAAAATATGTTGAATTTCCTTGCTTTCTGTATAAACCGTATTATGCATTGTATGCCAGTAAAATTAACTTAAATGTATTGAATTAATTAAACATGGGCTAGAAACCTTAGTACTAGTGATATATTATAGTAAATATCATATTATAAAATAATTATGCATCCTTTATCATATAAAACGGGTTTATTTCCATTATATTTATTTTATAAAAGAAATATACCACTATAATTTGATGCAAGTAGTATGATATTAAAATGTATTTTTCTTTTATTTGTTTCAGCCGGGTGATCTAACTGTGACAATGCATGCAGGCAATAAAAATCGCAACTTTAAAGTCCACGTAGAAAATAGTCAGTATCATATCGGCCAAAAAGTGTTTGACTGTGTTGACGACTTGATTCAGCACTACAAAACGCATCCCATCTACAAAAATGAACACGAAAAGCATTATCTCACACAGCCATTTTATCATCCCGGTATGGGTGGCGTATGACATCAGCGAACCAATCAGAATAGTGACCATTTGGAGTTTTAAACTCAATCACACACATATACACACTCTGGCATTGTTTATTGATCTGTTCCATCCGGCATCATTGGTGTATCAAACTAAAATCAATTAAAGAGCATTCTCTCCTAGTTTGTCTATGAACACCTCGATAAAGCAGATCATAAATGCGTTATATTATTATTAGCACTCGATATTGTCCATTTGTTTATTATTATCATCATTATCATGACATAAGCAGCTAAAAACTGAAAACATTGTTTTTGTTTGAACATAGCATTTCTTGTTTTTTAAGTCGATTGTATAAGTTATTATAATAAATTACAAAGCTTTCGATTAAATACATTGTTTCTGTTTAACTGCGCCAATAATTCAAAGAACAGTGATCCATTGTGTACAATCTTGACTCAGTGTTTATGAATTCTAGTAATTTTATAGCATTTATAGGTTTTCAGCTCACTAAATATGTATTAGTACCATTATTGATTTGATATAAACATTAATGTTCTGTATCTATATCTACATGTAATGTTAATATATCTATATGATCCTGGCAATATCTTTGTTAAAATAAAAAACCTGTGTGTTTGTTATGAGAAGAAAACATGTAGTTTTAGCATTAGAAATATAGATATTTTTACGTTACATTAATTTGTTATCCTTTATAATTATGTTAATGCAAATATTATAATGTATTAAATTGTTGACAAAACTGAACCAAATTGTACATGTTGTACTAGTATTAACACATATGTTTTGTGAACCAAAAAAGATGTCCAGTTATGTTGTCTGTTTTGAACCTTTATCAAGTAACTATATAAGAGCCACAATATATTTAATTTATTCAACTGTATATTTAACACAACCTTTTAGATTTTTGTCTATAAATGTATTAATATGAATAAGTTATTTATACCTTACAAGTGGCGGGAAATAAATGTGAGACATATTTTATTCTGTAGATTTTACTATAAATTATTGCTACTCTTTATAACACGTGTATTTGATTTTTTTATAAACTGCATGTTTTTATTTACTGATTTTGTATATTAATATTGGAACACATTCAGATGATTACAACACTATTTCATGCATAACAAATACTATGTTAGTATTACGCTTTTTCGCCATGACAAAATCTTGAAAATTTCAATTATTTAAATGCTAACTTTGCTTGCATTAGTTTGACTGTCTTGAGACTTGACTTTATAATAAGCTACTTTATTGGAACAATTTTCTCCCACGAAAATAGATTAAATTACCTCAACTATGGGATGGCTTAACTGTCCAAAAGAATCCAAAAGATGTTTCGCGACTGCTAGATTAGCTTGACTAAATGTGTAATTAAACTTGATTTTTATAACTGTTCAAAATGTTTATGTATAATTGTAGAATGTTTAGCTCGAAATTCAACCTACAAAAAACAAATTTTCAAAGCTGTACGTACAAAATCACATGAAAACTGCATAGCGCGGACCAAGACAACGATAGGACCTAATGCAAGCATTCTAAATTTAAATGTGTTACTAACTTTCAATTAAAATTTTATAATCAAACTATTTATCTACTTATAGGTACTATTGAAGCTACACAGGCTTTGTATATTCTGCACTAGCATATATTTATAAATGGTATATATACAAAAATATAGAAATCAGCTTTATGCTTTTCAGTTCTGTGTGATATAAAGTCAATTCATGTTTCTTTCAAAGCTACCAACAACTTATTTTATCAATGACCTGACAATGATGACAGCGCAAGCCATCTTGAATGATTATGTGAAGTAACTTCAAACTTGAACACTGTTACTTTAATAGTTTTTTCTTTTTTTCTTCTTTTTTATACAATTCAATTATATCAGAGAGCAATGTATTAATGGACATATATACCTACACAACACAGAGTTAGATCAGATTTCTGTGCAATTATTGATGATTTCCTTCATTTTGAACCACACATGAGTGGCAAAATGTTACATGTAAACTCTGGTTATTTCTTCCATTAAAAGTTTAAACGATATACATCAACGCTTTTTCAAATAAATGACTAAAATATTTAATTACGATATTTTATTACGAGCTTTTAGTAAATAAATGTTTGGACTAAATATAATTTTATAATAAATATAATTTTCGTTGTTGCCGAATTAAATTGATATCCTTCACATAATTTTATTACTTTTTTTAACGTACTAAAAGTAATGTTTTTTTATGATTAACTCATTCCTTCCAGAGACAAAATCAAAACAAGATCTGTATACTATAAACTTTTATTCGATTTCTTTATATTTTAAAGGGATATAAAAATCTTATATAATAAAATCTTATAAAACACGGATTACAAAATTGAATAATATGAACTATTTTAAGTCCGGTTTAATAATTTAATTCACATTTTTAAACATTTGAATAAACTGATTTTAGCGACTGTTGCTGGGCCATTTTCACATAATTGACATTATTGTAAAAAAAAAATTGAAAAAATAAAAGTTGTTAAATCGAATTAATTTTTATATGATCATTTCCACAATATTGCTACTTCA
>JAUZND010004567.1:0-11641 GCA_034780555.1 Coelogynopora nodosa
TTCGGTTTCGGTTTCGATGCGTGGCGGGGGGGGGGGGGGGGGTATAACAAAGGATCCTTTGTTCCATAAGTCACACTCCCCTACTACAAAAGTATTAAAATATATTTTGAAGGTAAACGAGTACAATAGTAAATTTTTTGCTGTGCTCTAATTATGTTTATCATATTTTGTTGAATTAATAGACACGAATAATTTGGTTAATAATTGACAATTTTTATTTACATATCAATAATGAACTTTTAACAATTTCATAATAGTCCTAACTATAATAGCTTAAATTTCGGCATTTCAAAGTTTTAGCAGACGAAGTTGGTAGAAGATGATCATGCAAATCACTCAGATCTGGTAACTGCCGTGATTACTGTTTTGGATAGTTAGATCTCATATTATTAGAACTTAATTAATTAATGTTCAGAAAAAAAGGAGTGTTAGAATTACACAGGAGATCATGTGGAAATCGTTTACTTTCTTATAATGTAATACAAATATATAGTTTCATTTTATACTGTATATTTCTATTTTTTATATCTTTACACAGATTTGTATCTTGCGTAGATAAATTTTGTATGTACCACTGTGCAGGAAACATCGGCAGGTTTCTTTTGATATTTAAATTTAACAGCATAAATCAAAAACACTAGACACATTCAAAACTGACACAGATACAGACTTTTCTAAAGAGAGAAATTTTAAACTCTATTTCTCTATTAATACTCACAAAATCTGTTTTAAAATAGAAAAGAGACAACATAATAATCTTTATCACACAATATGTATCACCCAGTCAGCTTCAGAAAAACCATTCAATTTGCAATCTAAAGTTAAAGGGAAATTTCTTCGTTGCTTGTAGTTTAAAAAGTATAATATAGATTTAATTAACATTTTTAAACACGGGCTAAATGTATATTTTCTACAATTTTCTAAAATCTGACAAGCATTTCTAGGTAGCTCGATTTCAGTGAGCTACTTTTATATCGATATTCAAATAAATAAAAAAATCGGCTATCTTTGATTGCCACAAAATTTATTCTATAAAAAGTGACGCAGTGAATTGGATTTATTATAATGTTGTATTTATTATAATTTTGATGTCATAACTAATATGAAATTCAATAAATTTAAAAACATTAATAAAATATATCTATTGTTTATCTGTTAGCATAGTAATTCTATTCAAAAAGTATATTGTATGAACAGATTAACTGCCTAAAATAAGCAGTTTCAGGATTCCAAAAATATATATTAGCTCGTGTTTGACAATTTTAATGAAATTAGTAATGCATTTTTAAACCAAAAAACGACGGAAACATACTATTATTAATTCCCCCACTACACTTAGTGGTTCAACCGATGATATTATATTAATATTATTATAAGTCACGACACATAACAGCATTAACTTACTCTTCATCAATACGAACGCCAACATTGAGTTTCAATTTAGGCTTTCGTGAATCTGCTGTGTCAACTGAAAAAAATACAATCCAAAACAAAATATATTTCACATTGCCCAAACAATTGTTTATTATTACAAACGTTTACTCACGTTTATGATTACTAATAAGACTGTTTTGATTTATTAATTGAGTTTTTTCGGTGGTAGGGGAAGTTATTTTTTACCAAAGACGGAGACTGCCTTTGTTACAAAATAAGTTAAAATCTATTCTATAAAATCTTAGATTACAAAAATAAACAAAGCGTATAAAGGAGATGTTTATACTATAGATAACCAAGATATAATAAAACCAGTATAAATTTATTATTATTAAAGCCATGCGCAATCGTTGCATAAAGTCACAGCTGCTTCTTTATCAAAAATATATTTGTTAATGATTTGGCATTATTGATTATCAAGGCCTTGTTTTAAGTAGATATTAAATTTACCAACATAATGATATGAAAAATGTAACAATTTAATCTTCATTTTAGTTATAAACAGGATGGATGATCATAAGCGCACGACGGCGAGAGACGCACATACCCTGGGGCAGCCCTTAACATAACTTTTATGAATTTTTTTCAATAATAAAAAACATAATTTATATTTTAGCTCGTTTTCGAAAATGTATATTATATTGATTACCCCCTTTGACGGTTCTACTATTGATTATGACAATATTTTTATGAAAAATTATACAGTTGTTTAATCAGCCTATATTGCAGATATAACGTGATTGTAAGACGAGATACAGCCATATAGAGCAAAATCAATAATTAACAATATTATTTTTAATATAAAACTTAACCGTCAAAATATGCTTACTCTGGGAGGCTCCACGACTGTATGATTTGATGCCTTTCTTCTTGTGAAGCAAACGTCGGGCTCTGAAGTGACATTATATTGTTGGACGAATGTTAACCAGACAGAACGTTGGAAATAACAGTCGAATAACATTATTCAGAGAATAAATTAGGATTAATAATGTATTTATAAAAATTTAAAAATTAAATACAACGTTGGCAAAAATAATAAAATGACAATATGCTTTCATAATGATTAGCGAAAAAAAGATAATATTTTTTACAAATTAAGTTTATAAATTAATATTGAGGAGAGAGAACGTCAAAATATTAACAGTTATGATAGTTTAATTTTTATGTTTTCATATTTTCAGATTATAACAAAAAAGGTAAAGATAACAATAAATAAAAAACAATTATGGAACAATAGAAACAGTTGAAAATACTTCAGGTGTGTGCCAGGTTCTAGTAAAACATATAATGGGCAAGTATTTCTCTCTAAAACCATTACAATAATTATCAAAAAACAGATAATCGACAGTTCCATTTAATGTTAAAAAACTTAATCTTTTCTATGAAAATAAGGGGAAAACAACAACAGTGCGCTGACAATAAACAATAAAATAGTAGAACTAAATAATACCCATCAAGAAATTCATGGTCGAGGAGAGCGGGCGCCGTGGCCCTTGTGTCAGGATTGGGATCAAAGCAGCTCTCGATGAACTTGACCGCCACGGTGGACAAATGTTCGGGAATGTCCGGATGCTCGTTGAACTGGCCCACCTTGAAGATTGCCGCAGCCGGGCTTCCGAGCTGTTAAGGGCCACAAGGGGAGCAAACAAGGTTGGTTGGAAGAAAAATTTTTGCAATAAAAATATATTATTATATAATATAAGCTAATAACTTCACACATATTATTGTAAATTTAACTGATAAAATTATTAGTTTCATAAATCTGGGTAAATTTTGAAACAGTAGACCGCTGGCACAATACTTGATAAAATATAATATATACGGAAAAAATAATATCATATAAATAAATAATAAAAAACTAAATATTTAAACAAAACCGTATTTAAATATATATAACATAGGATCTATGAATATAATACTGCACAATGAGAACAAAAAATTAATATTGATAAGAGGCTTATTTTGTGTTTATGCTTTTTCAATATCATCGATTTAACAGGAAACAACTGTTTCTAAAAGGATAGAAAAGCATCCGGGGCGCGCTTACGTCATGAAAGGGTGGCTCTCCAGTCACCATTTCGATAACAGTGCAACCGAAGCTCCAAATGTCAGCCGGATAACCATAGCCACGCGGTCCTTTGATCAGTTCCGGCGCCATATACTGCATAGTGCCTGGAAGCATGGCAAGACATTATCCGTGTATGGAATTACAATTCAAGAATAAAAAAACAAAACTATGTCAAATTCTACAACACTATATTTTAGAAGGGTTATAAAAACTTTTTGAAAAATTTTTGTTGTTACTGGTCTTCCCTGTAGTCGCTTTGTCTCATGATATAACCAGAGTTAAACAGTCAAAGTAGGATAAATAGACATGCTAGATATACTATATATATATTTTACTAGAATTATATGTATAATATTTAACACATTAAAGGTAACACAAGCAGAATATAAATACGACTAAGTTTAAATATAACTTATTACAATACCAATAAATACTTATATAAAATGCATATTATTTCCTCATACTACATACATACAACACGAAGAGTCTAAGATTATAACGACGTTCAGTATGAAAAATTAAAGAAAATTTAGATAATACGGAAATTAGTTTAATATTGTTAAAAACAATTTGCTTTGATAGTATTTTTTCGACAAATTTCCAATAATTTGTTATACATATTTATTATAATATATTGAGGAACTCAGATAAGAAAGTTACGACAATGCACAACATAAGATATTTAACCTTAGCTTAATCCAAACATTTATCAGTCAAGTGAGGCATAGTTTATTGACGTTACGTAAACGAAAATATATACTTTGAACCCGATAAATTATAATTTAAAAAAATACAGCTGCGCTTTAGAAAGTTATAAATCATCTATCCAAATACGTAAACTGTCATACTTATGTAGACGAAAACAACAGAAATGTTTAACTAACTGTATTACAGTTCAGTAGGTAGTGAGATGTCAATACATACAAAAGGAAAACATTTCAGATCATTTTTCATTATTGCAACATGTTTTAAAAATGAAAATGGATGCAGAAATAAGCACAAACTGATGTTTTCTTTAATATATAGACTAATCAATATAATATAAAATATTCATTGTGCGTTACCTGTGAATGTTTGTGCTTTAGGTACAAGACCTGCAAGCCGCTTTGAGGTTCCGAAATCAGTGATTTTCAAAACTCCACTGTACATGTTGACTAAAACATTTTCACCTTTGATGTCTCGGTGAACTATCCGATTATCGTGCTGTAAAAAAAGTAGGAACACGTCAAATACTTAGTCCGAAAATTAACAGTACCAGTATTGCAACTAGTTTATAAATAAATATATAGGAAATTGTAATTCGATTAAATAAATAATATTAAAATTTTTTTACGATAAATACTAAATAGGAAATGGAGTCAAGGTGTATCAAATTTACCAGATATTTAAGACCTTCAAGAATTTGATATGAGTAGTAAGCAACAGTTTCTTCTTGAAGTGGACCATTCTTGCGCAATAAAGAAGTCAAACTGCCTAGATAATGATAGATTAGTTTTTTAATTGAAGAACAACACATTATAATATAGTACATTATAGGTTCCCTCGCTTTTTTCAGAATCAAATTCCCTGATTTTATAGTAAAATGTACGTGACCAGTTCAACTACAACAACTCAATATTTACACTGCAAACGATTACATTTTCATCTTATGTACTATTACAATTTTTTAATAATAATACAGCATTTAATATATTTTTCATACTCAGAATAAATTATAAAAAACTGGTTTGAGCGAGCGAAGCGAGCTAACATTTTTTAATTTTGTTAGATAGAAGTTAAATTATTGATTAAAAAAATAAAGCCACTCAGTTTTCCATGATTTTCTCCTGATTTTGCGGAAAATTTAATAAAATGCCCTGATTATAACTCTTTTTTCCCCCTTTCCCCCGATTTTTCCAAAATTTGAAAAATTCCCCGATTTTTTTCCTGATACGGGGGACCCTGAAGGTAATTATTAAGATAATCAAATAAATTGAAATAGATTTATTTCATCTTACCGCCGGGCACTTGTTCCATAAAAATTTTGAACACTCCCCCTTCGCTTACAGATCCCATATAACGAACAATATTCCGGTGATTTAGACGTGAATGCAAACGGATTTCTTCATGAAGAGGTTGGACTTCCCTGAAAAAGGTGTTAACAGTTGAAATTTTTTTATACAAACAATAAATTATAAAAATCAGACGACTCTTGCCAAATGCACCTTAGAGCATTACATAAATGATTACTCAAATACGAACAATAGACTAGAGTGAGCCTTCTTTACAATCCTATATCCATTGAATACCATGGAATATTCCTTCCCCACAATTAAAACAAGTTATTAATAAAAAAGATACTACAAAGAGAACTTTATAATTATATTTTTAATTCTAAACAGCATATTATCATGTTAATTTATAATATATCAGCCACTTACAAGTGATACCTACGGCACCAGATAAAATTAATACTATTGAGTAGGTTAACCTCCTCTTATCATAATAAATTGATGCATACTCAACCTAACTAAGGTCAGGAATCTTTGGCATAGACTACTAAGAGCATTATGTCAAGGGGCACCGAATTCATACTACTCAGTAACTACCAATATGATACATAGCCCTACTACTAACTTGATTTGTGTTTCCTTGAGTTCTTTGATAGCGATTCTGATCTGTTTTGAGAGTTCACGTCCAGCGAAGACAGCACCAAAAGAGCCCCGCCCAAGCAGCACACGCGTACCATGTTCATCTAGTTCATATTCAAACTAGAAAATATAGAGGAAACACGTGAATAACTTGACTTTTGAGGTCAAATGAAGTAATATAATATAATAAATATTATAACTGTTTCATCCATTATTATATATAGAAATAGCAGTGCTTCACTGGATGCTACAAATACAGTATTTACTAACAATACACAATATTTCTGTAATTATTATATATTATCTTTTTGATCAATTCATTCCAAGATACAAGCTCATCTTTAGGAATTATAAGCTAGCAAAATTTTTAATATTGCATGCCTAAATACCAATAAAAGATACACACGAAACTCGTTTTGTGTAGCATTTTAGAAAAACATAAAACTGATTTAGTGGAAATGTAAGTCATATTGTGAACACATTATATTAATTGGTGGAAAAATAGAGTTCAAATCAGTCTACTAATTAATGAAGTCTCCCTAAGCAACAATACTATTGTATTACCAAACAATTTAAGTTTTTGTCCATATAAAAAAGAACAAAAAATTTGTGTCAAAAATTGATAAATTAATGTATAAACAATATTATATTAAGACTAACAACAGATAAATATTTTATTGGCAGTTTACATTAAATTGAATTTTCGAAACTTAATGCCATAAACTTAATCCCATAATGCTGAATAGAAAAAAAATTACCGTATAAAAATATTTGAAGTAATTATAACGTATGTAACTAACTTTGAACATATTTTTAAAATTAATATTTTTTTTTGAAGAATACTGTAATATAAATTATCTAATATATAATTCCCATAACCCTTGTTATGTAATATCTACCAAATTATTACCTTGATCGTTTCATCAATGTCATCTTCATCAGCCAACAAGTTAGTGTCTTCTTGATTGGAAAGCATGCTCTTCACATTGTGATAAAATCTTGAAATGAAAATAGAAAGAGTAAACATCAATGTAAAAGTGTTGATAAATATCAAACTATAATTTCTAATAATTTGATAATCTATATTAGAAACTTTATGGCTATAACTTTAGAATAACTCACGATGAATTATCTAATATTGACGTTATCTACAGTAAATAATATGAAATATTCGTTAAGCCACTTTATAGTTATGATAATATTCGAATGTCTAATGCTAAATTAAAATATAAGTAAAAAATACTTTTCTCAAATATTACATTATTTTAGTCCACCAGAAAAAACACCCCATCAATTTTATAACAAGACAATTGTGACCAATAATTACAGGGATGATTTACTAAGAAAAGTCATACCCTAACCACAAATAAAAGTATAATAAGATAAAGAAACATTCAACAAAACGGTCAGTTGACCATTTAATTTGGAGAATTTCTAAAGTTGTTATCTCTAGTGCTAATTGAAAACTCGATAACTAAACCAGCGTAGTAACAAAGTGAAAGTGTCGATATTAATATTATTTATACGTTAGACTAGGTAACCACAAAGGATAGCTGAAACAATCTGTACATGTCGATAATTAAAAACTATGAACCGTAACATGCGAATTACAACTAATATAAAAAGGTGAATGAATATACATGGATTTCACAAATGAATAGCATAGGCCAATTATACAAAAGTGAATGTATTATATAGGCATACAACATGTTCAATATTGAAAGGAAGGTAAATGTAAGACATTAAAAAAACAGAAAACAATACACGTTACTTTATTAATATAAATAAACTTTGTTGTGTCCTGGCTAGAAAAGCCTAGTTATATTTACAAAGTATCCATGGTGAAAAGTCGTAAAAATTTAACAGTCAAACATAATTAAGTCGTATAGAAATAGTTTTATTTAAAAAAATCATATTTATATAATCGTATTTAAAAAGTCATATTGAAATTGTCGTAATAATTATTTAGTCTTATATGAAAAAGTGGTGTGAAAATTAGTCTTATTTAAAATGTCTTATTTGAAAAATCGTATTATTTACAGAGTCATATAAAAAAATTAAAATTCATGATAATTGAATTAAAATGCATTTAATATAAAATAGTCAGGTAAATATGGATATGTATGTTTAGAAATATGTTTTTAGTCTAACAATAAAAATACTTGATAAATATTGGTCACAGAATAAATTACATAGAAATATATTTGGATACATCAAACAGATAGTCTGGTTTGGACACTTCATTCTCGCAGTAAGCTTCAAATAAACGAGTGATATTGTCCCGCTTTTTGGTGTCCTGTGTTAAAAATCGATTTTTTACAGAGTGTTCACAATCATTATAGTTCACTTGTATGATGGAATACGACTATTTTAATTGCAAGATATTATTTTACGACTTTTAAATTTTTACGACTTTTTAACTACGATTTTTAAAATACTATTATTTAAGTACGACTTTTCACTCTGCAGCCATTCACAAATACCAAACAAAATTCTACTTTAAGAGCTCATATATGAATTGAATGTTGAAAGTTAAAACGGTTAGGTAGTTATATAATAAAATGATCATAAAATATAGCCAAAAGAAAAAGGCGAAAATATTCATATAATAATATTAGAATATAGCCTAGATCCAGTGTTTTTGGCATAAACAAACATATAGGGTTTGCACGTTTATTACACTAAAACAATGGCTACCCCTATTATATGATAATTATTATGTACATATTATGTAGTCATGCACAAAACAGAACGGTATCTCGAAAGATATCTCGCCTTGATTTCTGCATCTCCATTTAACCTGTTGAAAACTATAATTATAATAGTAAAGTACTAGTCTATAAACAATGGCAATAAAATGATTACCAATTAATTAGAGAAATCAATAATATCTTACACGAAATGAAGGTACAGTAAAACAACAAGTTTATATACAAATGGAAGCTAAGTTAGTTTCAAAGTGACATACACCCATTTCATGTAAAATTTCAATTTCTCCACAAAATAAGATTAATAAGGTGCTTTGGTTGATTTACTATCAGTCATACCATACTACCAGTATGTTTTTGCATTTGAAAATGTTTATTTAATTTAATTTATTTAATTTAAACCACGCATTCATTCGCTTAATTTATATTTCATCATCCAATCATGAGGATCTGTAATGTACCATGGTATTATTATTAATTATATTACCACATCAGTATTATCGAACGATTTTAAATGAACCAATTTTGTAACATTGTGATAAAGTTCTAACTAAGCACGACACATATCACTGGAGATATCATAATATATATTACAGAGCTCACATCAAGGGGCCTTTACTATTTTACCAAAACTGTTCGTGAAATAAATTGATGACGACATCGTTTGTTTATTTTATATTATTCTTTTTACATTAAAGAAAACCAACCCAATTGTTTTTATGTATGGTGGCTGAGAATTTATTTTTTTATTAAACATGTAGTGTGTTTAGAGATAAACTCATGCGTTTAGTGATAAAACCATACGTTTAGTGATAAGCTCATGTGTTTAGAGATAAAACTCATGTGTTTAGTGATAAACATTTTGTGTTTAAACGAAGGTGGAGGGCGTTTTTGTCGTCAAAAATAAAATTCAATGCGGTTCTGACTGTTGTTGATAAATCCAACGATTATGTTCGCAATTATAACTTAGACAATAATTAGTTAGCATAAGTTTGTAAAACTAAATTTACATAAAAAACAAGTAACTGATTATTTTTCACTAATTTAAAAAGTAAAAAAATACTATGATGGCGATTTACTATTTTAGTCTCAGTGACTAAATTTTATATGATTAACAATACTATCATATTATATCACTGAGATATTGGATATATAATAATTATACATATATTTATATCTATCAATGCACATAGCTAATATCTTGTCTATATACCTTAAGTTACACACCAAATGTCCTGATGTATTAATACACAAGTTTAATCACATAATTTCTGTTGACTCAAGGCTTTATAGATAGATCAATTTAAATATTCGTGTTGGTTTGATTTCTAACTATTTTGACATTTATCGGTATACTTTTTCATTTGTTTATGTGACAATCATTACATATACATAATATATATAATATATATGCATGACGGCGTAACCAGCCTGTGATCATAAACCTAGCTAATCTCAGTGTATCAAATGTCTTGGTGTATTAATATACGATAAGCAACACATAATTGCCGTTTGTACTTTATAAATAGAATATTTTATTTGTCATTTTGGATTATAATTTCTGTTCTTTTAGTCAAAAAAGATATTTAGTGATAATATTAAGAATAGTTGAACTTATTTAATTAAAATTATCAAATAATTTCAAATTAAATCTGTGGTTTAATGTATAGTATAAAAATACAAAAACAGAGTTTTATTCTGACAGATATAATTAAATTATAATATATTGTATTATAGTTATCGTTTATATTCTCGGAATTATAAATAAATAAAATTCGAGGTTGAAATATAATCTCTGTAATAGAACGTGTCGTTTGTAACGCCAGATAGATTGGGCAAACAGACAGAACAATACGCACACGAATCGTAGAACATACTAAACACCGTTCATCTCACGTGTACACCAACATGCATTCACACTTCTAGTCACAATAGTAGAATAATGGAAAATATATTACTATGCTTGGCTTTTTTTGCAAGCTAAGTACATCAAAAAATGTCAAATAATTTAATTAATGGATGTAACGGGACGCAACTTTTACCATTTCTTCGCTAATCTGCATCAAATCACGTTGTGTCCACTCTCCTACTATTCATCTGTGTGTTATGTGTATATTATGTTAATGTCTTTAATGTTGACCGTAATCAGAATTTTCCCCATTGTTTTTATAAAAGGTTTAATTTTGTTATGCTGTAGTTTATATAATCTTGCAACTGAAGAAGATTACCGATGCGTGTGGCAGTGATAATTCCAGTGAAGGGTCTGTGTCTTTTTTGTCTTTATAACGTAGGTGTACAAAATAAAAGAGGTCAATGTGGTACAAATCGATGCGTAGAATGGTTATGCGCAATTATGCAAAACCTATTTACATATAAAACATAATTACTGGCTGTTGAATATGATCACTACTATTATTTTTAATACTACACCTTCATAAAATACCAATATTGAACCAAACTATACCAACTATAATAGCACAATATTATGATATAAATACCATTTTATAATGACGATTTATGAAGACAGTAAGCGTCTGGGACAAGAGGAAAATAGAAATGCCACCAACTATAAATAAACACTTTAATAAAAATAAGAACCACGAGAAAGTCCCTCACGCACACTTGCGTAATCTTGCATCATCACATCACGATTATGCAAGCGCGAAACCTTCTGAAAACTCAGTATTTAAATTTTTAATTAACCCATTAAATGACAGACCATCGAATCGTAAACGGATTTTGTTAAAATTCATAAATATGACTGATTTAGAGTCATTTAAAACAAAAATTATTGTGTTATG
>JAUZND010004568.1:0-11640 GCA_034780555.1 Coelogynopora nodosa
TCCACCTTGCTGAAGTCCTTGCCGGAGAAGGCGCCCCCACCGTGCGCCCCCCAGCCGCCGTAGGTGTCCACGATGATCTTGCGACCGGTGAGCCCAGCGTCACCCTGGAGATGAGAGTTGGGTTGAAAACGGACCTTGAACTTATGCTCTGTACATTAACATGGTGTAAGACTTATGAAAACTTGGTCAATAATGTTATAGAATATTCAACTATGAAAATAACTATACTAACAGATTATAATAAAAACTAGTATAAAGTAAAAGAATATATATTGATGTATAAAACGGCTACTAAACAATCACTAAAAACTTCAGCAAAACATCTACTAAAAACTAATTATCAGCTATTAAAGGTCGACTAAACAGGTATAAATATCTTACAAGATTATGGCTAGTAAATATAGTTACTAAACTGAATGCAGATGTTCAGATGGTGTCAACAGTTTTTTTCTTTATCCATATTATTTTTTCGATGCTATAAAAGTATGCTACACAATGAAATACTATGAAATTAATATACAATTCATATATATATACCTCGTAACTATTTATATTAAAGTAATAATGATACCACGTCAAACTAAACGCATATATATTAACTTATGTTTTTTCTAGTAAAGCATACTAATCAAGATTTATATATATACGTTTAGTGCATTTTGGAGGGATTTTTGTAATATCTCATTTTTCTTTTATAGTTTTATTGCGTTAAACTCAATGCGACTTTAAAATATTTCCGAACATTTTTCAATATTGTATTATTTAAAAGTTTAGATCCATTATAAATTAGACATCAGATATTTAAAATTATGTAAAGCTTCCTTTAATAACTATCAAAACCTTAAAGTAAAACACGTAACAAGTAAAACATAACTTTTTAAAGGTAAAAAAATAATAGTTTTATTTTTGCAGTGCTAGTGGTTTTTCTTACCATGGGTCCACCGATCACAAATCGGCCGCTGGGATTAAGATGGTAAACCGTTTGTTCATCGATGTATCGATTCGGGATCACCTTCATGACGACTTCTCTCATCAAATCGGTTCTAAGTTGGTCCTGTGTTATGGTTTCATCATGTTGAGTTGAGATTACGACAGTGTGTACTCGGATGGGAAGACAGGCACCGTTTTCAGTTCTGTATTCTACTGTCACCTGGACAACGATTAAAGACGTGCACGACAATTAGGGACAAATCAGATGAATAGTCTCTACCACAAATGTGTTGTCACTCTGTTTATATACCTGTGTTTTAGTATCGGGTCTCAGCCAGGGCAGGGTACCATCCCGCCTGCAGTCAGCAAGACGTTTGTTCAGTCCATGAGCCAGAACCACGGTGAGAGGCATGCACTCGTCAGTTTCATCAGTGGCATAGCCGAACATGAGACCTTGATCACCAGCACCGAGATCCAAATCACTTCGGGTATCATCCTGACAGAACAGTTGTAATATCATTCCATTCTGTATTAAATTATTTATTAATGACAATAATATTTAAAATGCAATTTTTTGTTATTTATTTTTTTAATTAGTTTATTTATTTAATCAATATCACTTAATACAATTAATATTATCATTTTATAAATTATTACAATGTTATTAAAATTATTAATTTTATCAACATTTTAACATTATATTTATTTTCTGGAGATTATTCATGCTTTGCTATTTATATTCATTAATGAATAAATAAAAAGTAAATAAAATATATGCTAACAAATAAAAATGCATAACGTATGATATAAATTCACCATAAAATTTTTCAATCAATTAATACACATATTTTTTAAATTGTCCTAGTTATAACTATAGTGTTCAAATATATAGACGAAACCGGAGTCTAGCGTCCTAAATGTAGTCCATCAAAATACGCTCAGGAAGAGATAAAAATAGATCAAACATTAATCAGAATTTTAGAATCCTGAATTCGACAAATTTATTAAATAATTACAGGTTCCTAAATTTGGTAAATTTCATATTTACACTTTGGATGGTAGATCGCTTACGGTACCAGTGGTGGTGAGGCATTTCAGAAGATATTAGTAAGAAGTCATGAACAGTGCTCAATACTTTATTTTCTCTTCCTAACCGTATTCTGTATTACTTTTACTAAATAAATTATTCTGGATGGACTTCTTTTTTAGTTTTTGAGAATTTTTGAACTTTAGGACGCTAGACTCTGGTTTCGCCTATTGTATTAAGTGTTTAGCATAATACAAATGTAAAAATTGTAAAAGAAACATTTAAACAGTTAAGAATTAAGTAGTTAATATCTGCACCTTTGGCAAAGGAGTGCGCAGGTTAAGAGGTTGATAATTAAAAGAAAATACATCGGATTGTAGCTGTACAAAACTAGATTAAGCATGACACGAAATCAAATATTACAGACAAATAATGCATTTTTTAAATTAGTCTAACTTTTCTAGTTAATACTCTAATTATTAATTAATTATTTCTTAATTATCGTGTATTCTTTATTATACCAGATTAACTACTTTTTTATTAATTAAAAATTTAGTCATTACATAATTTTAGCAACTTTTCTTTCTGTGTTTTTTTAGTAATACAATATATAATCATTTTCAGTGTATTAAATAAGTTTATTAGCTGTTAATTTTATTTTTTTCTTATTTAGATATTCCCTCCTACAGCATATTATTCGTCCATCAGAGAGTAAAATAACACATACATGAAGACCTTGAGCAATATCGTGGCTCTGTTGTTCAATGGCGACCAGAATATTGCAGGTCTTATAGTCAAATCCCTTGTCTGAAGAGTCATATCCGACTTGATTGATCGTTTCGCGGATTACCTTCTGATAGTCCACAACAGCTTTTGAAGTGATCTCTCCACCTACCATCACCATTCCAGTCTTTACGAACGACTCTGAGAAAGAAATTAAAACATTTACATGTTTTTTATAACGTTAATTATTTTAGACTGATCTCATCTTAATAATATTTTCATTACAATAATATAACAGGAGGTATTTGTTTTTACAAAAAATACTTTGGAAGGTAAAATTTGTAAGATGCGCTTGGTTGTACTTGAAGCAATAGATTAAGTGCAAACGAAAAAATACATTTAAGAATTATTACGAACCTCAAGTTAAAAATATTCAAAAAACGAATAATATTAAAATGAATCAAAAATATATAATTTGTTAAAATATACTGTCTATAAATATATTCTGTAAGACAAATGAAGCAGTAAAACAAATAAATAGATAAACACATTTTCTCGTTAATTACATAATTTCATCAAATCCTTCACAATTAATATTTTACATTAATTAATAGTATTTTGTTGTACTAAACATATAAATGGTAATATTATACAATTTCTTCAGAATTACAAGAACAGTAATTAAATAATTAGCTCACCACAGGCGACCCTTGCATTCGGATCTTGTTTTAAATGAGCATCTAATATAGCATCACTGACCTGATCACACATTTTATCTGGAAAAAAACAAAGATCCATATTAAGTATATTACATTTCAAATATATCTAATATGTATTTTACCTGGATGCCCCTCCCCAACTGATTCCGAGGTGAACAGAAAGGTGTCGTCTCCAGTGAAAGAGGCCTTTCGGTTCAAATAATTATTAATATCTGGCATGTTTATTTTAATAAATCTATATTCAGCAAAATGTATTGACTACACACAAATGGTTCTTATACACAGCTCTAATATGGAACAAGTGAAAATAAATTGTGCCTCCAATAAAGTCAAGTTAACTATTTATCTTCTTTTGAAGTTGCTGACGAAATCAAGTATGGAATTAAGTATGGAAACTCAAAGCGTACTTTGTACTACATATATGTATATGCTAGCAGCTATGTGTGCAGTCAAGGGTCTTAAATTATAGCAATGTACATTTAAATCCTTTCTAAATTAATACAGCAAACAGTTAGACATATATCAAGTGTACAAATTGATTCGACAATAGTTTTTAATTGGAGATTACATGACTATTGATTTATATCGGCGGAATGGACATTTTTTATTATTAAAATGATTCTTAAAAGCGCAAATTAATTCTAATTATCTTTGACTAACATATTACAAATCTGTATAATGACGTTTGATTGCTATCTTATTATTATTTATGATCTTTACTGTCAAATATTTTAAGTAAAACCATAGTTTAAAATTAATATCTTAATATATATTTTTTTAGTAAAAAATTTCACTGATTAAATATTAATTTTGAAAAATATAAATCAATCACATGCTGTAAAATATATATTCTTAATTTTTTAAACAAAATATTTGAAATAATTCTAACTAGATTATTAATGAAATCAGTACAACAATCTGAAGAGAAGGTATCACGAATTGTGTACAGAATAAACATTTCACGGTAAAATTTTGTATTCCTTCTTCCGAATAAAGAGGTTAACAAAATATTTTCTCTAAAAATAATCAGTCGAAAATGTTAATAGATATCATATATCCTTCATTCGAGTTATAAATATTAAAACTGTTCCTTTATTAATAAAATAATTCTTTATTCAACGTTAAAAGTATTAACATAATCACATGCTCAATATTTGAGTATCGGTACCGGTATATATAATATTACAGAGGTTGTATTTTAAAAAATTCGAGAAAATTAAATTTAACTTTAGTAAATCATATTTCCTCAAAATGTCCTAGGAAACGAATTAAAAAAGTTAAAAAATTGTTTGTTCCTATTTTTTTATTTCTAAAATTACAAAATATTATTTAAGTTTAAATCTTCTTCTTCGATCATTGTGAGAAATCCTAAATATCATTTTAAATTATAAGAAGCGACACAATTTTAATTCTTCTAATGTAGACGGGAGGAACTAATATTTGTAATTGTTACACATGAGCCCCTTTCATTGATGAGTGAAAATTATAGTTTTTTTGAGGGTAATTATTTATTTTTATTTAATCTTTCTATTGCATGGCTGTGAACTTTCATAAGAAGGCCATACAAACTTGCATTACATATGATCTGGTTGAAAAAAGCTATCTAGATATTGTTCGAAGCTTTTTTTTTTTATTGTGAAACGCTTATTTTTCAATCGATTAAATGTCAAAAAATGTTGTGCAGTAAATTTATAATTTTTATAACAAATTTACAAATTACATATAATTATTGAGACCCATTAAAATTTAATTAATTTCGAACATAAAACTATTTGAAACGTTGTTAATGATTCGAGTAATAGTTGTTTTAAAATTAAATGTTTCATACGTCAACATTGTAAAAAAAAAATTAAATATGTGACTCACCTATTTTCAATATTGATTTATATTTTTGTAAATTAAAAAAATATTTTTAATCTATAGTCTAAAATCTAAATCCTAAATTAGTAACCTTTAGCATCCTGGATAGATAGTGCACAATAAAAAAACTTTTACATAATAATATTTTTCTAGAAAAATAGAATTTGGCTATTTTTATCACTTTGGACATATAGACGCTTACTTACACCGGAAGATCTCCATATATGACATATTACATATGAGATGAAGTTATGACATATGACATGAAGTTAACGAATATTCATGAGAGCATTATTATCAGGAGAATAAAATGGTTATTGAAAATATGAATTCAATTCCGAAAATTAAATCAAAAGGACTGCTAAAGACATTTTCTAACATTTCAAGCAACAAGGTAGGTTACAAGTGTTTCAAAAATTTACTGAAAGTGCAATAGTGGCACATGATATGTTTCAAAATATCATCTATATAGTCATGTTATTTGTATCATTCATCTGTATATATGCAAATAATACAGGAAAACATTAGAAATGCTTTCGAAAACAAAAACATGAAACTATATTAAAAGGTTGCTAACAAAAATAATTTCGGGATTAATTATATTTTGCAAACACTAATAACTCTCAAAATAATTATTTAAACAAATGTAAAAGACAAATTTTCATATGATTAAATACTTGATTCTTAGTTACCATGAGATATGTACTTTGAATTTTATTCCAAGAAAAAGTAATAATCATTTTGTCTAATTAAAAATAAGAGTTATAAAAATCTATTTTTTAAAAGTCAGTAAAACATACTACTTTTAAAAAGGATTTTTATTTTAACAATATAATACAAAAAAATATATACGTGCAGTAACTACACGTAGAAATATTTTTTATTTCACAGTATTAATTATTGTCTTATTATTTCTATTTTAAAAAAAATGTTTATATTCACAAAAATATATATTCTGTAATAATGTATATTTTATAGTTGTGATGTATATTGTACCCACATAAAGTTTAAAAACATTAATCTGTAGTGGTAGAAAAATCAATCAAAACTAACTGTTTCAACTTCTAATCTCGAAAACGTAAGATGGCAAAACAAATGTTATTCTATGAATCCACGAGTTTTCCGTTATATAAAATAAATTAAAGTATAGTATAAAAATATAATAAAAGTATTCTCAAGTTTTTCTTGTGAAAATAACAATAGTCTTTTTGACTGTGAATGAACAGACAACGTTTATTAATGAGCATCACAGCACAATTGTTTCGTCATTAATGTGACAGGTAACCTGTTGGCTATATTTAGGTAAACATGGCTGTAGTTAGGTAAACATGGTTGTAGTTAGGTACACATTGCTATAGTTAGGTAAACATGGCTGTAGTTAGGTACACATTGCTGTAGTTAGGTATACATGGTTGTAGTTAGGTAAACATGGCTGTAGTTAGGTATACATGGTTGTAGTTAGGTAAACATGGCTGTAGTTAGGTAAACATGGCTGTAGTTAGGTAAACATGGCTGTAGTTAGGTATACATGGTTGTAGTTAGGTAAACATGGCTACAGTTAGGTAAACATGGCTGTAGTTAGGTAAGCATGGCTGTAGTTAGGTAAACATGGTTGTAGTTAGGTATACATTGTTGTAGTTAGGTAAACATGGTTGTAGTTAGGTACACATTGCTATAGTTAGGTACACATTGCTATAGTTAGGTAAACATGGCTATAATTAAGTAAACATGGCTATAGTTAGGTACACATTGCTATAGTTAGGTAAACATGGCTGTAGTTAGGTAAACATGGATGTAGTTAGGTATACATTGTTGTAGTTAGGTAAACATGGTTGTAGTTAGGTACACATTGCTATAGTTAGGTATACATTGCTATAGTTAGGTACACATTGCTATAGTTAGGTAAACATGGATGTAGTTAGGTAAACATAGATGTAGTTAGGTAAACATGGCTATAATTAGGTGAACATGGCTGCAGTTAGGTAAACATAGCTACAGTTAGGTAAACATGTAATAACATGTATAGTCTGCATTATACTTTTAATATGATCGAAGTTGTCAGATAAGTTTGCTAATATTCTAATTTGATAAAATTTATATTAAAAAATATTTCTAAAAGAACGTCGCTTAAACATTTATATAATTAATATTTATATATATATATATCAGCATTTAATATGTAATACCATTTGAACATTATCCCCCTTCTATTAACTTTTAAATTATTACAAATTAATCAATCATGCATTTATTTAGAATATGTCTATGTGTACATTAATAATTGTTTTGCGCCTTTTCGTCTGAATATGTCCGATTAAAATGTCCCGTTTGGCCAATTTAATATGTTTGTTCTATGTTACAAAAAGTAAAACTTTGATTATATACAATTTTTGTTTAATTTGGTATGTAAAGTAAATATAGACAGTTTTAAACTTTTAAAATATCATTTTAAAATTAATTCAATAAACCAAAATAAATTTTAACAATGTAAAAAAATTGCTTAGCCACCTCATCTCCAGAATTTGCGTAAAATGGGGTTGTAGCATGCTGAACTAGTTTATAGTGTTATATTCTTGCATTCAAATAAATAATATTTTTTTATAATTTTATATGTTTTATTGAAATAATAAATTACAACAATAAATATTTCAAATTGAAAATTAAGGGTAAACAATGGGCTCTGTTTATTTAAATTTAATTATTTTTTACACCGAGAAAATCAATGGCTTACGAAGTATTATAAAACATTTTCCAAATGATAGTAAATATTATAAAGTTTGATATCTTAATAACCTCAAATGAAAACTGCATTGGAAAAATCAATAGCTTTTACAAGTTGCTAGGTAGACTTTTTAGTATCGTTACAAAAAAATTACTACTTTTTTTACATAGTAAGTCAACTTTTTTAACTAACCATAATTCAGAATGAAAAAACGACTGCAACCAAGGAAACCATTATCGCAAATGCCAATATGTACAATCTAATTCACGATGGCTCAGAATGCTAAAGCGTGAAAATGTTAGCATTTGATACTGAAGTACAGTTTAAGTTGATCCTGTTAAAATAGCTTCCTTCGTCATGCGGAAAGTTCGTCAAGCAATGGTCACTCAATATAATTTTCAATTGTTCTGATTTATGCAAGCTTTTAGATAATTTAAATAATTTAATAATTTAGATAAGTTATCCCAAAAATAACGAATAGTCTGTCTTTTTATGTAATGTATACTAAAAATATGGAAAATTTTTATTAAAAAAATGTTTACTTATAAATGCTAATACAAATATCATATTACATTTCTTTAAATGTGATATTCAAATGTACGAGATGGTTATATCAAATGTTTAAAACACATAATATATCATTTAACCAAAAACTCTAATTATAATTATATATTTTACAGTTATTTAAAATTTAGTGAAAAAATGAAAAAAGTTTAAATATTCCATGCTATACTTTTTTAAATTCGCAAATGGCTACTATCTGACGACATATAACGCTTACGTCATATGGCGGAATGTTTCAGCCTCCTTGAATTACGGGTCACCCGCGGAAACTTTTCACGATCAAAGATTTCATGATAGAAAGCGCGTATCTTTCATAGATTTTATATATATAATTTAAATTATGAAGTGAGGGACAAAGGTTCTTCATATAGACAATTACCGATACTTGAATTATATGTTATCTATATTCATTCTAATAGTATTTTATGAACAAGCATAGTGTTATTATATATATTTCTTAAATAACTAGATATTATAGATATCATAAATATTATAAAACAATTACTTTTAATATGATATCGTTTAAATTTGCATTTTTATACATTTCAGTGGTTTTTCTTAAGTCATAATATATATATCGCACACTCACAAATCATTGTTATCAAATTTATATATATGAAAAATATATTTATGCGGCATATGAAATTATTTTTGTATGGTATATAATTATATAGATTATAGATATGGATTATATTAAACATTTTTATTGAAATATTAACATTTTAATCCATAAAAATTTAATAAATGGTCAAATTGGAAAATTTCGTCGATCTATTTATCAATTGCTTAAATGTTTATAAACATAAATATTTTCAATCTAAAAATTTATTTTTTATCACTCAGCAATTTTAGGTTAAAAACTTTTTGTTGTTAATTATATTCAGTATTAATTATTTTTTAATAAATATAATTAATAACATAAAATGAATCATAATATGTATACTACTTAATTGTATACTTATACACTTAGGGTATTATTTTAAATATATTTATTATGCTTATTAGTATAATATAATAATTAGAGGTTTCGAAACTGACTCGATTATTTCATAAATTGAAAATTATTTGTTTTCAGATTAGCGTCACAAAAATAAATATGCCTATGTATAAAATAATAAAATTTTTCTCTAAACAAGCATTTTCAAGTATAAATTATGTATGCTTTATAATTATGGAACCAGTAATATCAGTTTTATAAATTAAAAATATATGCTTTCAAGATATACCCTAACTTTAAATTTAACTATTAAAAAAATTGCTTAATTATTTATATTCATATGTCAATTACAATACGTTTATATAGAACAAGTAAGGAAGCATAGTATAACCAGTGAATGTGATTTGGGAAATAAAAATACTATTTTCATTTTTTTTAAACAAGAAAGTGTTACTTTGAGAAAGTCTTTAGTGCGTTCAAAAAAACAAGAACCTGGGATTATTAAAATAGTGAAATCGAATGCTTATTTGCCGTTGAACCAGTCCGTTATAATCTATCCCTAATAACTAGCTTATAAGGAGAGACCACTACTTTTAAAATGAACTAATAAGAAGACAGCTTAAATGAACAATCTAATTCTGAATGTCATAATACGAGTATGTGGCTGGAGCCTTTATATGATTAGAGATCGTATATAATCATATAAAGAAAAAAGTATTATTTAGAAAATGTTCATTTATATTTTCATTATATATATTTAATATTTTTAAATATTATACTTTTTTAATAATGTTAAAAAATTATGCATGTGTTTTAGATGCCTTCAATCTAATGTTGCAAATATATATGCACTAGTATATCCGATAGCATATTGATTTCTAAATATTGATGTTGATACTTATATAATTAACCGGTAACCAATCGATTACAACTTCTGCTATATAATCAGAAATGAGATAGTTCTAAAATTATTGTCTATCATTAACTATGAATCTCAAACCAGTATATAGTAGGGCCTACAGGTATATCATAACCGCAGGATTACTCATTTGTTGATATATATAATACTCATATGTTCTCATACACACTTATTTATTAATAAAACCATAACCGATAGTTCATAGAGATAACAGAACTTTTATCAAATTATAGATTAACAATATAAGTGTTCAGGAAAATGACAGGAAAGTTAGCACTTTTATTCTTATTAGGAAGGATATATAATCGACCTGCTACTTTGAAATGTCCCCTAATAAGCGCAGAGCAAATATGAACGACATCATTTAAAAATAATTGGAATAATAATTGGAAATAACAACATTTCTCCACTTTAAATATTAGAAACTATTCTTCTGTTACACAAACAATATTCGTGGAGTCATGGAAACAAGGAGTCATGAAATTAATTTATTTGTAAATTTATTAATAAATCATTTAGCATTTAATTAAATTATGTATGGGGGCTGCTTCTCCGGACTGATACGGCAGTCATTTGGTATTTATTAAGTGGAAATGTTATTGAGATTATTTCGTTTTGACAAATAAGCTCTCAGTTAAAGAAAATATATCCTAAGTAACATCTATAAATAACGGGACTCCATTTTCTAATTAATTCTAAATTAACGGGACGTCTACACCGTCAACGCCGAACCCTTCTTGGATACCCTCATATTATTCAAATTTGACCTTACTAAGAAAAATAAAGAAGCATTATTTATAAAATTTTCATTTATAATTTCAATCGTGCTATATTCTTCATTTTTCAAATAGTATTGATTCATTTATATTGAAGTGTTATGCATATATTATAAACATGTTACAATTTTCATATTCAGTACGTGTCGTGATCTTTATTTATTGTTTTCTATAAGGAGGCTGATTTGTTTTAACATTTAAAGACTTTAAAACTTCTTAACTGTTATCAATTATGTGGGAAAGGGGAAGTGGATCCAATCAAATACTTCAACTTTAAAAAGTATGGGCATTACAATAAAACATAGAAAGTGTAAATTGTTATAAAGAATTATATTACAGTATATATAGTCCTTCTGCCAATCACCATATTTGGACTCATTGGTACCTGGTACCATTTCGAGCAACCAAGGTTATTATACATTTTCAGAAAGCTGATGATCCAAGGATCATTTTGATGTATGAT
>JAUZND010004569.1:0-11640 GCA_034780555.1 Coelogynopora nodosa
TACCCCTCCTACTACCACCCCTCCTACTCCCCCATTTTTTTTAAGCTCCGGAACTTTATGGATCATAAATACGCCCAAATTTTAATTGCAACCAAAGTTGGTATGATGACACACAAATATAAGATAAATATTTTTTTACTACTAACAAATATTTCTAAGTGGTAAACACCTAAAATTTAAATTAGTGTCTAATTGCATTAAAATCTTATTATTTAATTATAAATATTTTTATAGACAATGTTTTTAATTTTGGACAACTTAATTACTTTTTTTGTAAATAGTATAATTATTTATTTATATAATAAAAAAATTGATGTAGTAAAATAAAATTTAATAGATAAACATTGAGAAAAGCTATGAGCTAGTGTCAATTTTTTGAAAATCAGTTGAAATTTAATGAAGTTATAAACATTTTAGTGATTTACAGCTGATTAAATCATTACTTTTTTTATATAGTAGAAACAAATTAAATAGATAGACTGGCAGAATAGCTATGAGTCAGTGCTTATTTTTTTAAATCAGTTAAAATTTGACAGAGTTGTAGACATTTTACCATTGTGATGTATTATAGCCATATATTTCTCGATGATTTCAATGAGGATTCTGACTAAGTCTAGTTCACCCCGCTTGGAAATTCGAACTAAATGAACTTAAATTTTTTTTTCAAATCAATAAAGAACAATTTTCATGAATCCAATTTTTTTATTAAAGTTACACAGTAGTACTTTATTATTTAAAATTTTAGATGAATATGTACTTTAATATAATGGATGCATTTTATTATTAGATGTGTCAATATAATTATCATCATCATCATCATCAACATCATCATCACCAACATGTAATATATTAATTGAGATCAATGCATCACGCACTCTGCTGTCAAAAATATACCAAAATCGTTTGATACTCTCTCGTACAGCTGAATTATAAGTAATAAAAGGAGTATCTTCTTGAATAATTTTTTCCTCATTTTTCATATAATTGAATAATTCAATATAATTCATCATTTTGTCTTGTACTTTTTGTTTCAACACTTTGTGGGTCAATTTCTTCTGTATGTCTTTCTGTATGTCCTCCAGAATTGTAGTCAGAAGTCGTCGTACACCATATCCTATATCGATTTTATTGATGTTTCCTCCACGTCGTTGGACCGTATTGATTCCTCCTCCGTCACAGATTGATTGATTTGAGTTTGATTTATTGTTCGACATTTTGTGTTGATTGATATCCATGCAGTAAGGCAACTTTGGGAATTTCGTTTCGTCAGTATCTGTGCAGAATTAGTTCAAATTTACGTTTCAGTTTTGCAGGTAACCAATTTCTTGAAGAATATTTCCGTAGTAGTAAAAACACTTTTGCGTTAAATGGTAGAAGAGTCGACAGTAACAATAAATCCTTGATTGAAGTAAGCTCTCGTGCGTTGAGGTACCTTGTGTACACGCAGTAAGTGTGCAGGAATTCGACCTAGCTATTGCCTTTTTACGTATAGGACAATTATTTTTCATGATTGAAACTTTAACAGACACAAGTTATGTTTATTTACTATCTAGTTCGTATTATTTGGTGTATATGTTTTGGATCATCTTATCTTTTTATGAGTTATCTTTTCTAGATGTTCTCATACATAGTCTGTTTCGTTCTATATTGTCTAGATTGATTCTGATTAGTCATATAAGTGAATTTCTACCAAATTATTATGAAATGTAATCATTGTGTGTGTTTTCTATTAATTTCGATGATCCACAACATGGTTCATTTATAATATATGTTATATTTTCTTACATATTAGGCACATTTTATCTTATTCTTGATGTTTAGAATGTCCTTTTGTGATACTATTTAGTTATACAAAATGTTCAATTTGAATAATATTTTAAAATGTTTAATTTTAATATATTGGGCACAAATAATTTAATATTCTCAAATAAAATAGTTTCTTAAATTTTAGATGATCTTTTAGTGTCCGTTTCGTTTTATATTGTCTTAATTAATTCCGATTGGTCATATAAGTAAATATTTACCAAATTACCATGAAATGTAATCATTTACTCATTATGTATGTGTTTTGAATTAATTTCTATGTTCCATAGCATAGTTTATTTACAATATATGTTATATTTTCTTAAATGTTACACACATTTATCTTATTTTGATGTTTAGAATATCTTTTTGTGGTACTATTTGGTTATACAAAACGTAGAATTTGAATTATATTTAAAATGATATATTTTAATATGTAAATATAATAATATGGACAATATATGAACGTATAATGCATAATTTTGGTAAAAATCAACCATTGTACTTGAATTAATAATTACTAATATTAGACTACCCCTGATCAATTTGTAAGTAGCTAAATCAAGCTGAGTGAACTAGACTTAGTCAGAATCCTCTTGAAATCACTCTGATAGTGTAATATATAACCATGCATAATGCCTCACAATAAAAAAATCAATATGAACATTTTAAAATGTTATACTACTTACAAAAAATATTAAATAAGTAGTATAAACGATTTGTTTTATGTTGGTGAGTCATCATAAGTATAGTTGTCATAAACTGTAAACATCATAAGTAATAGTTCAAAACAAAAGTGACTATAATTAAATTATATATTTTAAAATAAATAAATAGATTTATTTTATTTATTTATTTATTTATTTAGCTCTGTCAAATTTAAACCGAATTTCAATAAAATTGACACTTACTCGATGCTACTACAAAGTCTATCTATTTAATTTTATTTTACAACATTAAAAAAATGAAACGATTTATTATGTAATTAAAAACCATTTTAAAATGTTATACTCCTTACAAAATAAATTTATGTAGTATAAATAATTTGTCTTATGTTGGTGAGTTGTCATACCAATTTTGGCTGTCATAATTTGTAAACATAAAAAATTATAGGCTAAAAAAGTGACGTCACGAATGACATCATTTTTCGTCAAGAATTAAATAGGTGGTCTAAAACAATATTTATAATAAGTTTATAATGTAATTATACATTAACTTATTTGTGTAGAGTTATATACTACTTACACATATTTGTAAGTGGTATTAAAAATATCAATCTTATATTTGTGAGTCATCATACCAACTTTGATTGTTATAGGTTACTACCCTAAAAAGTTATAGTATTGAAAGATGTCACTTATGATCCATAATGATCCTGATCGATTCTTTTTTATATTAATTTTTTTGTAGGGTATGTCAAAAGGTCATGGTCAAGTGGAGTGCCCGAATACACTCTTCCTATACTATATTTGTATTTCGTGCAAAATTTTGGAATCCAATTATTTATAATTGTTAACTATAATTATATATTTGCGCCATTTATTTTATAAGTATGTTTGTTTTACACAACTTTAAATTTCGAAAACACGAGAAAAGTATAGAATAATTCAGCCATTTGCATAGACACATAAAATGTTATAGAAACAAAAGAAAAATTAATACATGTTATAAAATTATTTCTTTTCATTTTAGCTTCACCTAACTCATGGGTTTGAGATAATCATCCACGAGCAAAACTCGGTGCCTCCAATTCAAAAGGATGTAGCTATAGTCGATTCTGGTATACATCTCACAATGAAACTCCAAATGCAAAATTACACCAAGGCTGATACGGCTGTCAATCCCTGCTATGACGGTGACCATATTATCAACGATTTCAAAAACCGGTTTCGAGATCTTATTCCTCAAGACGAAATGGAAGCGCTTCAATTTAATGGTACTTATACTGAAGATGATTGTTTGAGTATAATAGCGCAATGGCGGTCTATTAAAAATTGTAAATGCTTACAGGCAGTTTCCCTTCCATGGGGATTAAAATTGAACTTTCCAGACTGCCATAAATTACCGAGAGAATTTTTTTTCAATGATGACATCGATGAAAAAACTGGAATGCTGTATTATAAAAATCAAACCATTGATTTAATTAAAAGTAAAGAATTTCGAAGAATTGTTAAGCGAGCTGGGTGCTCACAAGCTATTACTGACTACGTAACAAATTATAGTAAAATAAAAAAGGATGTTGACCAATGTATCAAACGATGTACGGAAAGAACATACACCATTCACGTCACTGCTTCTAAGTGGCCGGCTTCAAAGCATCACTTAATCGATACTTTAACTGCATATCATGATTCGGGAAACAGATTTACGCCAAATATTACAATGAACCTTAGTAAGAGTATTAAATATCTCTCGTCAATTCTTGTCTACCCATCGGAACTAACAGTCGTAGAAACAACGGAAACTTTGTCTTATCCCATGAGTCAAGTATTGGCTGATTTTGGAGGAAATATTGGTTTGTGGATCGGATGCTCAATTTTGACCCTTGCAGAATTGATTGAATTCTTTGTGCGTGTTTCTGTTAAAAAATATAACGAAAGAGACAAACCAACCAATGATTCTAATAATGATGTTGAAAATAAGCAAGATGAATAATTAGGTAGATGTATTATAGACTTTTTATTTTAATAATAATCCAAAATTCCACAGATGGGTACTTTTAATAAGAACGACCAGATATAAAATTCGGTTGTAACTTAAATCCGGAGGAAAAACCGGAGGAAAATTCGGAGGACAAATCCGATGGAAATTTAACCTATTTTGCAAGATCGTCAAAGCAAAAGTATGTAAAATAAACAAAATAGTTTTTAAAATAATCAAATTAATTAATACAAACAAATGTAATGGATTTTAGAATGTCGATAAAAACGGTCAAAATACGTTTTCATTTAAAGTATTTCTGAAATATATAAATAAAGGAATTATAACTAATTTTAAGTAATTATTTTATCCTTTAAATTGAAATTGTTTGTTTACCTTTGTTACTTGTTTTAGTGCCGACCTTGAAAACTTGTTATTTATTCCTCCGTTTTTTCCCGCTTTTTTCCTCCGCATTTTCCTTCGCATTTAAGTGACAACCATAAAATTCGTCATTTTAAATATAAAAAGTCCCAAACTTGTTCAACTCTCTAAAACATTTAAAATGGAAATTGGTTATGCATTTTTCAAATATGTTTAAAAATGTGTTATTTGCAAACATTTAATTATGAACATTGCGAAGTGACAATCAAATTAATGTATATACAAAAAGTATGGTGAAATGATGGCGTTATACATTTTAACGTGTTGTGCATTGTATAGATGTTACTAACATTTATGTTTTTGGATGCACGTATCAATTGCATTGTTTCTTAATCATGATATTTGAAAAATAATAAACAATTGACATCATGTCAATTTTTAGGATATCCATGTCAATGCCTCAGATGTACCATAATGTAAACCTCTATTTATGCAGGTTATATATTGTCATAACTATAGCCAGCTGTTTAATTTTGAGAGTTTTTCATTATCGTTCCTTACATATTAATATTATTACTTATGTATGTATAAATGTAGGCCTACACTTTTATTTAATTTTTAACCGTATATATATTTAATGTAAACGAATATTTATTTAATGTAAACGAATATATATTTAATGTAAACGAATATATATTTAATGTAAATGAATATCTATTTAATGTAAACGAATATATATTTAATGTTAAACGAATATATATTTATATATAAATATTTAATGTTAAACGAATATATATTTATATATAAATATTTAATATTCAAGATAGCCAATTTATTATATTGGCATTTGTAGTATTTAAATCAATGGAAAATAATTACATGCAATTAGAAGTATATATTAACATAATTACTATTTAAATATAATACTTGTTCTGTAGAATGCTAAAAAAGATTTTACTACTGACTTATTAATGATTATATCTGTAACACCATAAATACGCTCTAAAAGTTTTACATTTGTATGTAAATGATATCGAGAGCAAATTATAAGTTTACTTAAGGTATTAAATTTAAATAAAAATGTTAACTTATTTCATGTAAAAATTAATTATTTATGATATTTAAAATATACATTTTTAACATTCAAAATATCTGAAAAGCACATTTCTATATCGTACTTCGTAAATAAATACATATTTAGATATAATCGTCGTTTTAATAAATAAATTACAGAATAAAAAGTAATATATATTATATATTTATTTAAAATATGGTAATATAATTATAATGAAATAAGATTATAAAATCTTATAAGACTTATATTAATATAATTAATCCTTCTTGCTATGGAGTAGCCATATATTATTTAATATTTTACTTTCAAAATGTGATCAAACCTTAAATTTACTAAATATATACATAAATACATAATATACGTATATACATAAATACATATATATAAATAATGTATATTTAAATGCATTGTATTACCATTTATAGTATTGTAGTAAATACAGAAGAAGGCAGGGTTGGAGCTTAGTATCTTTATTGAGAGATGGGTTAGCGGGGGTCCCGTCAGAGACGCATGGACTCATATATATATAATGGGGTAGGTGATTAGGCCTTCTTAGCCAATCAGGTTTAAGTACATTATATAGTCTCAACACCAGTTTTTTAATATTATCATAAAAAGTAATATAAACACTGGAATATCCTATAAAAAGTATTGAGAATTAGTGATTTATGAGATTTGTGTATATCTTCTATATATAATAATTTTGTTTATATCTTATTATTTAATATCAATTTTGGAATATAAAGATTTCAGCACTTTGCTGCCTTGTTGATAGATAAAATAACTGAAATATTTTAAAATATTTTTTATTGGGGAGTTTTTTTAAACTTCTATCGGATGACAAGAGTCCGCCGCAAGAAAATCAGGTTGTCTGGATTCTTTTCTTTTACCTTTTTTTCTTTCAATATTTCTATTTTTATTCGAAGGCTAAATTCTATACATTTTAATAAGATAAAAATCTTTGTTTTTAAGTACAGCTTCTACTCGAAGAGGCATTAAATTCAGAAGATTTTCCCATTATTCTTGGTTAATATAGTATACTGGTACTAAACGTTTTCTATTTCATTAATGAGATCAAAATGGTTTATACACCATTTGAGGCCACTCAATCAATAGTTCTATACTATTTACTTGAATTCACTTATTTTGTGGTGTGACAGGGTGTACCATCCTGCATGAAGAAAGAAGTTCAATTGTTCAAATCACCATGACATTTTCGAGATGATCCTTAAGAATCTACATATATCGAATACCAATCATAGTAACATTTTTAGAAAGAAAAAAAATTCCACTTCTACCAGTAGTAGACATGCAATCCCACATTATAAAGGATGCTCGTTGTTCAACAGTTTTCTTTATAAACCAGGCATTCTATCGATTTGAACCAAATGGCAGACGAACATAATTAATAACGAAGAATGAATAAACAACCATCATTAATGACAGTTATCCTATTATACTTTAATCGTGAATTCGTTACTCCAACTTATATTTCTTCATTGTTCTAGAGTCCACATATTGACATGGTGACACAATTGAATTGAAGAGAGGTTAATTTCAACTTTGCTTGATTGTGTTTAGAAATATAAGCATGTTCAGAATTGTATGGATAAGAGCTCTTGAGGTTACAAAAAGAGTTTGCCAATACAAATCTACGAAACCGTTCTCTAGTACACGGTGATGTCTTGGCAGGACGATCAGAAATTTGGTAAAGGTTTAGTTCATCCAGTATTTTCGTCAAATTTAAGCAGCTGTGAGATTACATGTGCAACGTTACAATAAGAAGCAGGCTTATAGTATTTTTTTCATTTTGCATATAGCCTAAAATATATAAAAGGGAAATTTTTAGTGAAACATTTTTTTTGCATAATTTATAATTGCTTTGTAAGTTTTCTCCATATTCTGAAAATTTCATAATAAATGTTAACCATAAGTCTATTAAATCGATTGTTTTAATTACATGTTGATTTCACTACTTTCAACTAAAATCCAATTAGTCCATATTAAAGTTCAATTGTTGTTTTCTAAAACTCTTTCATGGTCTCAATTCAGGTTACTTTAGTAGTATATTTGTTTAAAAACACTAAAATAATTAGTTAACAATTAAAATAATAGCGCATTTTTCAAAATTTTGTCATTGCGTCTGCAGAGAGTTGTGATTTAGATGAGAATTACATATTCTTTGGAGCAGATTCATCAACCGACGATGAGTTAGATGGCTTAAATGATATCAATGAAATCTTAAATATACCCTATGAAAATGCATAGATAAGCAATGTCTATTTCGTCTATTTATAATGTTAATTGTGCAATTATTGCAGTAATATAGTCAAATTATGGAAGCCTGGTGTTTTAAAATAAATCTTCATTAGAAATGGATTTATCGTTATAGTTTATTAAAATTGTGATCTGTTATAATTTAGAAGTACTAACGGAGTAATTTTTAGTAAATAACGGAGGCCTACATTACATATTAAATACTATTAAATGCATAGATATATAAGACATAGATAACACATAATATATATTATATAGTGCTAATTTCTAAGCCCAGTGTTTTAAAAAAAATATTTCGTGTAGCTATGCGTTTTAACAATTTAATGTATTAAAAATTAATATTTTCTTATAACTTGTATTTTAGAGAATCCAGAAGCTTTCGGCATACTTTTCGATGATCAACCGGTTGTCAATGATCAACAGCCTCCAACAACTTCCTACTCCTTTATCGCCAGAAACTGCTGCAGATTTGGATTTAAATTTTATTATATCAAAACGCCGTTTGGGATGCAAATGTATAGAGAGAAATCACTTTGCAGATTTGGACATTCCTGAAATTTATAACTTAGCCTATGTTTGAAAATGAGATCTCTGTCCTTCAACGAGAGAAGTCTATGTCTTCTGGGTATGATTCACACCTATAAAACCGCTGCAAAATGTAATAAAGATAGTGCCCCCGTAATTAGGATGAAAGGCTTCACTGTACAAATTCAGCAATAGTGTGCCGCGAAGTGTGGGCATTGAGTCATTTCTGTGATGAAGACTTGCTCGATAAACTGATAAAACATTACACTGCCAAAGGTTAAGTACCCAGGAAGCATGGCCATACTGAGAAAGCTCCAAAGTGTGTTAAGAAAAAATCTGCTGAAGATGTATATGCCATTATCAATTACTTGGATACCATAGTGTCAAAAAATGGCATTCCACACCCTACAAGTGAAAATTGTTTCCTTTCGGACCAATATTACGAAAAAGAAAGTGCTAGCATATTTCTGAAAAAATATTTGCAGAATACTCTCCACATCATACTTTTACAATACATGGAAAGCCTACCGACAACATATTTGCAGAATGACACCTCTGGTAGATGTTTGTGGAGATTGTGAAACATTCCGATCTAAAATAGTGTCAGCCAAAAATTCATTGACCCTAGAAGACCTGCCCAAAGAAGTAAACATGATTAATACAATAGTGCACAACTTTGAAAACCATTTACAACTAGCGTCCTGTTGCAGAGAGATTTACCTCATGTGGCAGAAGGAATCTAGTCTTATTAGCGTTGATTTTGCATTAAATGTTCAACTGCCAAGTTATTCACGTCAGGTAGGCCCATTGTATTTCCTGGTGCATCTACGTGTAAATATTTTCGAAATACTACACGAGGAAACCAAAGAGCAATTTAATTTTCTTATATCAGAGACAGCAACCCAGGCGCTGGATAACGGCAAATCGCATAACGTTGACAATGATCAATTGACCCTTTGTAATCTTAAAGTTCTAAGATTACAAATGGATAACTGCGTTGGTCAAATGAAGAACAAATTTATATTTTGGTTTCTGATACATTTCCTCAGTATGTCGCAGCTAGAAGAAATTCAAGTTGGATTCATGCTGAAAAGACATACTCGATGTTTGGTCGACTCACATTTTGGGTCAATTAAAAAGACGTTCAGAAATAATTATTGTGCGATAATTAATGATCTTGCTAATGTGGTGATGAAAAGTTCACAACGTATTAGTTCGGTTGTGCCTTAACCTACATGGAAAAATTTGGAAAAGTTTGCAGAAGACAATAAATGGTACAAAAAAAGACGCAAAAAAGATACATTCATTGTTTTGGTAAAAATCCTTCAGACGGAGAATGCATGCCTTATATTACTCATACAAGTACCGCCTACATTTACCAAAGTTACTCAAGTTAATGCACCAGGAATATCAATTGCAAAATATAACTATTTGGTAACAAAGGTCGGTTATTTTTCATGTCAGAGACAATTCGCGATGCTTTTAGAAAAATGTTGACCGATGGCATTTACGGCAATACAATTGCCGTATCATGATTGAACAGTGAGGAGGCCTGAAAACACAATAAAATCAAATTTTTAACAAATAAGAAAAAGGATTACAAAATACAGAATTAAATCACTAGACTGAGTAAGTTCTAGTGAAGCCAAAAAGATAATAAGTTTATATTACATTTTAAAATAATGCTCATCGATCGTTGTGGTTAGACATATCACATATAAGCCTATATAGGCTATGCAGTGTCTTCATTTAATAATATATGAATACAATATTTTTTTATATGGACAGTATATTATGGACGAAAAAATTAATAATAATATATGTACTACTCATATGTAGTAATATCGATTTTTTTCGTTTATCTATGCACTTGACGAAATATTGTAAAATATCTACATATTTTCGTCATTTTTGTCATTTAAATCTTGAAACCAGAATCTAGAGGTGTGTTCAATATAATATATTTCAACATTTTTATAGTGCCATAGTACTATATATCTATAGTACTATAGCTATAATAGTGCTATAAGCTTAATAAAAAACAGTGGTTACATTTTTAAATTTAAATTTATTAATTTAATAAGACATGTAGAATATAAAAATTCAAACCTAAAGTGTGGAAAATTTTGAGTTACAAGATGTTGTTTCCAGAGAACCGGGGTAGGCGGTCAATATTTTTGGCAATAGTACGGTCTGCAATTCAGATTGCAGTATTTTGTATTGTTAGAATTGTAATCCGACTAGAAATATTGATGTTTAAATATATGAAAGTATATAAGACAAGCAGCGAGCGCAAATCAAATAATTTGCCTAAGATCAAATTGGATATATTTGCACGGGATTTATAGTCCTTTAATAATTTATATAATTATTTTATAATAATAATAATTTAATTAAACGAATGAATATAACCATTAATGTTGGTGATATACATATTTAAGCTTAAATATATACTTTTATATAAATAATAAATCAAATTTAATAAATAGTTTGAGATTTACTCGTACACCCCGACTTACAGTCATTTAAAAAATAATTGTTAGTATTTACATGGTGAACCATTTAGATAATTGGTGAGTGGTAACATCAAAGCTATTTAAACACTTTCTAAATGAGAGTTAACTATGTTTAACCCTTCTACGGCGTATTGAAAATAATTATACCTTTGGTCCATATAAAGGCTTTTTGGATCGCCCTAATTATAAAATTTTACTAATTGTTTACAATATATTTTGATTTGAGTTGACGTTGTTATTAAAATGTTTTTCATGTAAATAGTCTTATAGAACTTAAAATTGTAATTATTAGGCTAATAGTCTTATAGTAGTCTTATAATAGTCTTATAATAGTCTTATAGAACTTAAAATTGTAATTATTAGGCTAATAATTACAATTTTAAGTTCTATAAGACTATATTTACATGAAAAACATTTTAATAA
>JAUZND010004570.1:0-11639 GCA_034780555.1 Coelogynopora nodosa
CTTTATTTCTTTATGTCTCTATGGTGCCCTTTTCATGGATTTGGAAACCCCTAACGAAAAATGCTATGTGCGCCCCTGCTTAATACATATTCATTAATGTTCTAAATTTAATTATATTATAATTTCATTAATGTAGGCTAAAATTGTAGACACGCCAACACATTCATCATATAGAATGCTAAGCATACTTGACTTCGCTTCTCAAAAGCAATGTGATATTGTTGAAAATGTCTTCTACGTTATAACAGGAGGATTTTTGCTTAATCACCTGCTGGTTAAACTTTTTAAAATAGATATCCATTTCAAAATTTAGTTTAGATTGAAATATCGATTAAAGTTTTATACCTAACTACCTATAGTACCCCTGTATAGACGCGCAGTAATTGTCATCCTTGTAAATGTATAATTAGTATTTCATTATGGCAGCAATCCCAGTATTAGCTAATGATATATTAAGAAATCTACATCTCCAATTTAAAAATTGAAATATATCTTTCTGAGTACCTACTTAAATAAGTCGCATTGTAATGTTGTAACGTTCAACCAAGTGTGCAGTGATTACGCATTGGTTCAACACCCTGTTTTATACTGGGAAAATCATTCTACGGTCTCTATAAAGTTAATATTATAAAATAAATGTTTTTATTGGTCGCCTGATATCTGACTAAGACTTTTATAATTTGTACAAAATAATACATGGAAAGAAAGTAACTCCATTTATAAAGCCATCATTTGCTAAACTTTTCTGTTTCATATATTGATTCCCTATTCAGCTAGAGCATCGAAATTCAATTTTAAGATACTATATATAAAATAGTAGTTACATAGTATTATTTTATATTAGCTAAATTTATTTATAAAACTAAATAAGCTAAAAACAAGCAAATAGTTGTTTTTTAATTTAAATAATATTTGTTTTATTCATGTTTTAAATTATATTTTACACTTTATATGAAAAAAAATCTAAATCTAAAAAAATGTAATTTACAATTAATTTTTGTTTACATTATATACTTTAAAATTAGAAGCAGAGAATACTCATGAATAAATAAATATTTTTTGGTTGGATTTTAATAATTAAAAACTACATAACTCATAATTTTCAATTATGATAGTTTATAATATTGACGTCTTAGACCAAAAACATATTGAGTTTAGTATCAAAAGCTCAAAAATAGTGCAATTTTCACAATTATGTATTTATCAGAACTGTAAACTATACAGTGATACAGTGATACAGTTAATACAATGAGTGATTTCAAGTCTTAAGTAACATCGGTGTAAGTGTTACTCAGGTGTTAACTGAACTATGAATTTAACTCCGGTGTTAGTGTAAAGTTTACTCGCTGTTTATTTTACTTTTATGTAGGAGCGCTAGTTTTAAAAATAATTATGAAATTTCATTGCAACTCCCTTGATCTCATCCAGGTATTATATTCCAAAGTTATCCGAAATAAGTTAATTATGTAAGATGAAATTAGTAAAGTCTTAGTCTTTTGTCATTGTCTGCTGCAAAATTATCTGGGTGTCTAAACAAATTATTGTTTATTAGAAAAATTGCATCTATGATAACATATAATTCAATTTGAAAATGTCCTAGTAAATTACTCCGCAACTTGAATTAAAATGTTGGTTCACCCTTGAGGGTTTACCCCTAATGTATAAAATATTAAATTTTAATTATACAAATATATTTAAAACTTTTTAAAAATTACTATAGCACACGTGTATTACTTTTTATTGTTATTTTAATATTGATATATCAAATAAACATATTAAAATGCAATAAATAATTGTTTGGGTGAGAGTAACTCCCGGGTTACTCAGATGTTACTCAGGTGTTAACTTACCGATTTTCTTGGTGTTAACTTTTCTCAAAAAATGATTTCAAGTTTGTAGTAAAATAACGTTTTGGTTACAGTAACTCTTGAGTAACACTTACACCGATGTTACTCAATACTTGAAATCACTCAGTATATTTATTCTTACTCAAATAATGATTTCGCTTAAATTTCGATTATATTGGTTTAACCACAGTAATCTATTTCCCGAAAAAATCTCGCGCAAACGGTGCCACATAGTTAAAATTGGACTAAGCTAATCGAGAATTGAAATAACCTAATAGGTTTGTAAATGTTATTGCCGGCTGTGCCAACATTTTAACTTAATATATTGTAAATTATGATCATTTAGTCAACACTCAGCTAAATCTAAATTATTAACCATTATTACTTTCATTTAAATGTTTTATAAAGTAAATCACTTCTTTTAGTATAAAACTTTGACGGGAATGTAAAATGTGTCCTCTCAGTTTATAAAAAAATTATTGACCATAATACAGAAATCATTAACTTACATTTCTATTCACTTAACAATTGTCCACCGACACACTGCATGCTACGTAAACGGGTTGTATGCACTATAAATGCTTATAATCTTCTGGGCGCCTATTGGCTTAAGGCTCATGCTCATAGACCCAGTTCACTCACGAGAGATATATTTTACTGTTAGTAAGAGGGAGGGAGACTAGAGACGCAGCATACATAATTAATAACTTATTAGTGATGTCAACGTCTATGTTATCTAAGTCGCAAAGTATATATATTATTCATAGACAATTGTGGTGTAGTGAGATTCCCATATTATGCTATTTTTCATCCTAACGATTAGCCTACGCTTCATTAATTGGTATCAGCTTGCATCTGATTGTCTAAATTTACTGGATCAAAGTGTTAAATATGCTGCCAAATATTTTAATTGATAGATACACAAATTGTTTAATCAGACAATTATATTTTTAACTCATTAATTACTATATGGTTATAATATATATAATATGTAACCTATTATATAATATATGTATATATATATATACTGTACGTATATCTTATATTTAACTATTTATATATCATATAGGCCTATATATATTTCTGTTATTAAATTATAATTTTCAGTATAACGTATTATTCTCAGACAAAAAGAGTGAACAGTTATAGTATAGGCCTATCATATAATTGTGACTGATATACTATAAAGAGTGCTACGATTTAAATATTATATTTTTATTGTAAATATAACATAGGCCTACTTAATACAACATGTATAATAAAATATGCTTCTGCATATTATTGAATATACATAGGCTAATATTTACCGAAATAATTAAATGTGTACATATTGTGTAGTTGTAACTAAATTAAATATACTATAATATGTAGTTATCAAATATTATTAATTTCCATACTTTTTATTAAAAAGAATATGATATGATCATATCAAATATCAGTGAATCTGATTAATTCTGATTGTAAAATAACAATTAATAAACAAATTGAATAAGAAAATAAACGTACATATCATTTTATTTTATCACAATTAACAAGATATAAGAAACCAATGTATTTTTGTATTTCCATGCAACGGAATAATGTAACAAATTGTTGTCTTTGAAATATAGTGCATAATATATAATACAATATTGTTAGCATCAACAATAATGTAACAATTGAACAAAATTGAAAACATATTTCAACTAAGTAGGTACTTTTAATTATTGTTAAATATCCGATAACGCAATGTAAAATTTAACTTATATTACATAATTACGACCTTATATTACATAAAAGGCTAATGAGAATCACTTTTTTATATAAATATTGACAGATCACCTATTGAAAAAAATTGAAATCAACTCCGCTCTTTACGCTTTGAGAATAAATGTATCTAATATTTTTTATTTGAGTGACAGCAACATTATATACCTAGAAACTATACCTAAGGTTTAGATATTATAATTATATAAACTATTTTAGCTAAGTTATACGTATCCAATTGGTTCATTGTCATATACACATGTTCAATAAATGGGTTATAACGATCCCAAAATAGCCACTATCTGTGCCCGTTGATTGTTCAATAGTAACATATTTGCCATTTTAAATAAATCAGATAATCACGTTAACAGCAACTACGAAATAAGTACATATATGTTGTTAATTTAACAATATTGTAGAGAGGGTATTCTCTAATTATTTGTTTTTAGCATTTTCAATAATATGTATATCGTGCGCGATAGGTGGCTTTGAATAGTGTTATTCGTATTGATTATTAAAATTAACAATATGTTAAAATAAAACTAGGAGGGAGACTCAACTTGTTTAATGCAACTTCCTTATTTTTTTGGATAATTTTTACAATATGATCGAATATGATCGACAATATGATCGAATATGATCGACAATATGATCGAATATTTTAACAATATGTTAAAATAAAACTAGGAGGGAGACTCAACTTGTTTAATGCAACTTCCTTATTTTTTTCGATAATTTTTGTTAATGTATATATATATATAACGCATGGTTATACGGTCTTATATCATACAACCTAGCTAGGTACTTCTTCTTCTTCCGTTAAAGTCCCAAATCGCATAGCGCATTGACGTTTCATAGTACATTTAATTTGGATAACTGCTTATGCTTACATAGAGTGTTTGTTATATAAATTGTACATCGAATACAAATTATTGCGATCACATGATATGATTTACCACTATCTGGCAAAAACAAAAATTATCAATCGTTTGATATAATTAGTAAATCTGATTATTTGTTTAAAGAAGGAAAAATGCTATTTATAAGTAGAAAATAAGTATATTTTCGTTAATGCATACATAATATGAAGGGATTAATTAAGGTTGTGTTCTATAGAGTAAGAATAATAAATTCATGTATCAGATAAGAATGATTAGCATAAATATAAGAGAAGAAACTTTGTTTAGTGCAAGCGCATTATTGATTTCAGAATACAAAATTAAATATGAACTTGCAATAGTATATAATATATTCATTCAAAATTGAAAATTGAAAATAAACTTTATTCTAGTTAATATATGAATATCTAACATTAATTATTTATAGAATATTGTGGTTTCACGAGTCTATATATGTCCTTCAGGAAAATTGTTTAGTGGGTTCACATAGAACTCGTTTGAGTCGCTCGAAAATAAAAACAACAAAATCGTCCTATCCACGGCGTTTGCTTTTATACAATAAATTATTAGTAATAATGTTCAAAAAGTCGCCTTCGGGATAGATGGATTGTGCGAAATATTTCTTTCGTTGACCGCATGTTTCAAAGTAAGTAGAGAATGTATCTTACATTGTATTGGTTCTTTATTAATGAGGTCTACTATTGTTGAAGTATTGGATAAGCCAACTCAAAATATTGAGATGTTGTAACTGCCTTGTTAAGAGGTTCAAAACGAATATAGCGCACAGCACCTTGCAGCGCCGATTCTGCAACCATATCGTTTAATTTAACCATTATCAAAGTAATAATCATCCATAGTGAGGCAGATTTATATTTTCAAGTCAAAATATATGTTCAAATGTTCAAAATGTTCAAATTTTGTTTATAGATACAGTCATTCATAAAAGTATGCAGTATTTGTTTTGTTTATATTAAAAATAACTATGTTTAGCCATATTTCATTATTAAATAATCAGCTCTCAAGTTTTTTATATATATTTTTTTTAAATAATAATATTTACTGTCGTGCTATAAATTATAAGTCATATTATTTGTTTATAAGTAACCTTTTTATTCTATACAACAACATTTTCAAACTAAAAATAATAAGAATGATGTTTAGTTTTAACTATAGAAAATAGAAATCGTTATATATTTCAATAATAAAATTGAATGTCTAATAATACTAAGCGTAAATGTTGAATATTTAATTGTAAAATTCATACTACAATCAATAAAATGTAATAACTGTCTAATCTACATTTAAATAATATACCAATTTTTAATGATTGATGTTAAATTATAATATTTTAACTGAACATGTGTTTATTCTATTAAATTAGATAAAAAGATACTTTAATCATGACATATAACGTTGCTAATCTCTTCACAAACGACCGATAATTATATATATATACATATATTTAAACCTACAATGCTACACCTGAAAATGAACTGATCTGATTGCAAGACATTTAAAGGGTAGATTTCAAAAAGCCTTTCTAGGTTAGAAACGGTACTAGCACCAATCAAGTTAACTCAATATTTTAGCACCACTTACGGGTGGTTCTAACGGGAGCGTTTTCATTTTTTTCGATTTTTGTTTCAAGAATATTCGAACAACGGCTTATTCATTGTTATTAATTAAATAGACGAGCGTTAAGAAGGGAACGATTATTTCGTGATAGACTAAATCCCTATGACAATATTTAAAATATGGACTTTAGACAAAGGTGCCGTTTGTCTAAATGGGGTGCAAGCCATCCGATTTACTACGTAATCGTTTATAACCTAATATAAAACGTAATTTATCGATCTCTCCGGAGATTCAAGTGTTCATATTTTTTAGTTTTTTGACCAGCGGTCAATTTTATTTAACGGTTGTTGATCTTCATGGTGTTTATGAGTCTAGCGTCTATAGAATATTGCGACGTGTTTGCAATAGAATTGCATCTTTGAGGCCCGAATACATCAATATGCCTGCTAATGATAATGACTTTCAAATGACTAAGCGTGACTTTTGTAACATCGCTCAATTTCCTAGGGTGATCGGCGCTATTGACTGCACCCATATTCGACTTTTTTTAGTGTCACCATTATTACTTCAACGTTAAATGTCTACGTCAATGTCAAATATATACGTCAACGTCAAATATATACGTCAACGTCAAATATATACGTCAACGTCAAATATATACGTCAACGTTAAATATATACGTCAACGTCAAATATATACGTCAACGTCAAATATATACGTCGACGTCAAATATATACGTCAACGTCCAATATATACGTCAACGTCCAATATATACGTCGACGTCAAATATATATGTCAACGTCCAATATATACGTCAACGTCAAATATATACGTCAACGTCAAATATATACGTCAACATCCTATATATAAGTCAACGTTAAAAGTCTACGTCAACGTCAAATATATACGTCAACGTCCAATATATACGTCAACGTTAAAAGTCTACGTCAACGTTAAAAGTCTACGTCAACGTTAAAAGTCTAGTTTAACGTCTACATCAATGTCAACGATGTTTCCTGGCTCCCTGGCTCCCGAGGAGTAGAACTGCAGGGGCGCCCGAATTGGGGTGCGCGGGGTGGCTGAGCCACCCCAATAATTTATTTGGGGTGGTTCGAGTATGTATCCGCACCCCAATAATTACTGTATACAAATTTTAAAAAATGTAGGTCAAATAATTGGTATACATCACACACAATGACATTATGATGTGGATTTAGTTAAGTAGATAATTACTATTAGGTATATCTTCCCTATATTATTATTCTTCTTATAACATAATATGCGATGCATATTTTCTAACTATAATAAATACGTTTTTGCAAATAATGACACCTTTATTTACTTCATTTGTTTAAACCAAAGAGGTTACATAAAGTACTAGCAACACGCTGCTTGTAAGCACATTGCCTCTTTGTATATGCATTTTTTCACTTTTGTTTAAATTATAATTATTTAAACGAAATTTGTAAAGCATTACTTTATGATAAGAGAATATCTATTACTCCGAGTGAGCATAGCGAACGAGGTTTAATTGATATCAGAGTATTACTCAATTAAAATATATTGCAAAATACAATGGCAGAGGTTAATGCAACTACACGAGATGACAACGGCATTGCTGCACTTATGTAAAAATTTTCAACGTATTTTGGCTTGAAGCTAGCACTTCAAATATTCACCCCTGCAGAAGAACTAGTAACTGTCTTACAAAGTAGACATAACTGCTCAGGCTGCAAAAGAAGCAGATAAAACAGCATCAAGTTATTATTTAGGTAATCGTTGTTAGGAGCGGTTTAATGTTTTTTACGATGAAGTGGTCTTAGAAGCCTCAGACAAAACAGATCCAGCGGTTTTGCCTAGATATAAAAAAGCACAACGCCGACTAGATAGTGGAGAACAGCCTGTTCAGTTTGAATATCCTAAAAGCTATTTCAGACAGCAATACCACGAAGTCCACGACTTGGCAATATCAGAATTAGAGAGACGATTCACTTAAACATCTTAAACAACAGTAATAGAAATCGAACAGCTTCTACTAAATTCATCTAATGATAGTCCAACTCCATGAATTTCTGACAATCTTACTACAATGTACCATACTGATGTGGACAAAGACAGGCTCCTTGTACAATTACAAATGCTTCCAGATTTTCTAATATACATGGATCAAAAACTTCCAATTACTCACATCTCCGAAATCCGTGCAGCTCTCATTAGACCAAAAATTGGCCGAGTTATGTTTACAGAAGTAGATAATTTACTACGTATTTTTCTAACAATTATCATAACTACGACTACAGCAGAAAGATCATTCTCCATTCTCCACTGTCTCAAAACGTACTTGAGAAATACAATGAGCTAAGAACAGATGAATAATCTACTTATTTTATATGCCCACAAAACTAGAACGGATGCTGTTGAATTAAAGAAAGTTCTGGCTGACTTTATTGGTTTGAATGATAATAGAAAGAACGGGTTCGGTTCATTTTGAATATTAATAATTTAGGTACAGTCATGTATGTAGTCAATTCTGAATCTATATTTTACAAAAACATGTATATTTATAATTATAAATATATCACCATACATTTTATCTGTTTATCTTGAAAAATTTACCTATTAATTTCCCTGTACAGTAACATGTATTAAATGGAAAATACATGTTTAGTAAGAACATTATGTATCTACATGAAGCATTATCCACAGACATATAATATAACCATAGCATATTCTCGTATGAGAGTAACTAAATACATTTTATTGCTCATGTGCATTATCTGTTTATCTTAAAAACATTATCAATTTACATGTACAATTCTTTGGCACATAGAATGAAAATTAAAGATATAAGTATACACATTGTTTCACTATTGAATGATCATTACCTAAAACCGCATGGGATCAACTAGATCAGTTCATTCTCTCTTATTTGTTTTTGATTCTATGGTAATTACATTTCTCTAGGTTTACTATTACTTACTAATACAATATATTGTTGATGACATATGTAATTTCCTAAATAAATAATAATTATTATCCATAATAATATGATTAATGTTATTGTAATGTGTTATTGTTATGAGATATATGATAACCAAAAAGTAACCTGTATTCCTTCTTGTTCAATATGCACATATAACCTTGACATTTATTATTTTAGACGAAAATATTATAATTGATTTGGAAAAATATGTTATTATTTTTCACGAAGGCCCTATATCCTCTTTGACCAAAATTCCGATTTCTATGTTGAGCTACACCGATATTTAAGACTCTCCGGCGCACCTGAGAAGTCACACTCCTCCACTATTATTGTTATTTTCTTTCTACCGAGATAACCGAAAAATGGATGAAGTCGCTAATCAATTGTATAACTGCTTCTTCGATCTGCTATGGCTGCATCTGGATTGATTACTTTGTTATATTGATTTATTCTTTTTATATGTTATTACTTACTACAGCAAGTGATTTAAATCATGCTCTTGTATTAACAACTATACCTGATTCATTAAAATTTCTTTCAAATACACCATCACCTGTATCTGGAATCCATCCTATATGTTGATTAACATATTGTGTGTATAAAGCTGATTAAACGTATTCGTTATCGTATTCTTCTGGATCACAAATTGTTTCTATATCATTGATTTGATTTGAACGCATTTGTGAAAATAGAGATTGAAAAACAATTTGTTTAGTATTAAAAGATTTTCTGAAAAATTTACATATTGAAATTGATATTTGAAATTATTTTTTTATTGAATATATAATATGATTGTATTTTATCATTTTTTTTAATTTTGATAAATTGAAATTTGCATATTGAAAGTTACATCAAATAAAAGCTTCAGAGCATAAATTTTGTAAATTTTATCTAATTATTTGTAAATCCCGTATTCATTTGCTCTTTTTTATAGCATCGTCAGTTTAGATAACAAAGCCCGCAACAGAACCTACTGCCGAAGCTACTGAACCAATTACCTTTTTATGGTTGAAATAAAAAATGTAATTGTTAAAAATATATAGAACCGATTCGTATTCAATTAAATCCATGTTTCTCGTGAGATAAAATTATTAGCATTTTTAGTGTTTATTTTTAATTATTTTAATTTTTCTCTAAAATTTTTTGTTTTTTTCAGAAGTGAAATTTAAAATAATTTCGAGTTATTTTAAGTATAAATCTTAAGTATTTTAAGGAAATATAAAAAACTGAACATCCCATAAATTTTCTTTTTGCAATCTTTAAAGTAGTAGAAGGAATGATATTAAGGTTATTTTACAGTTTTTAAGCTTGTTTAAAGAATTAAATAGTGAAAACCTTATTAGATTTTGAAAAATCATAGTTAATTTAAGTTTAAAAGTACTTTATAGGGATTATAAAAAGTTTCTTACGTAAATTTATATTGAAAACACGTTAATAATTGATAATAGAAATTGATTTTTAAATAAGGAATTGTCAGTCGCGCGAAGCTTATTAATTTCATTATGAACAATTTCCGCTCCCAAACATATACTCCGTAAACGTTTATGATTAAATATTAAACAAAGATAACATAAGTGTTGCCCTAGTCTTATACTATTATCTTCCTTTATTAACTGTACATCCCTCTACCTAAGCTGTGTCATTGTCTATTGTATAAATAAAGGGAGATGTTCCGTTTGTGTACGTATGTCCAAAAGAAAAAGGTTACATAACTCAAGGAAATCTATATAGGTAATAGCACCTGAAAGGAAAGCTCAATTATCTAACTATACCAACTAAGGCCGATGTCTCATTTACACTACTTTTCTAGCTTACACTATTTGACATTGTAATTGCTTATTTTCTAGGTTATAGTTGTATAGTTTTTTACAGTCAGTAACAAAAAAACAAAAATACAATTGTATACCATTTTATTTGCTTTACCAAGTTTAAAAATATATTACAAATGTGATAATAACCTTATATTAAGAGTATTATAATATCAATAATTATAAGAAATGTATATTATATTGTATGGAATCTTATACAAATGATATATTATACATGTATATATAAATAATTCGGAATACAAGTAAAAAAGGCTTCACAGATAACAACTAAACAGTCAAATATATTATTATATCAAATTATATATAGTAATAAAACAGTAACATATCAAAATAGTACATGTTTGAAATGAGAAAGATTTTGCAAATTAATACAAAAAATGAAGAAGGTTTAAACAAATATTTTTGAATATATACAGATTGGAAGTTTATGTAAAAAACCGTGAAAAAATATAAAGTTTAGAATCTTTTAAAAGGTGAGAAAAATTGGAAATTTTAACTGATTTATTATCAAAACTAACAAAAACGTTTAATTTTTTGTCAACGGAAACAGAAGCATTAATTATTGGAATATTTTCACAAAATGTAATGAGACAAAACGTTAAAAGATCATTGTTTGAAATCGGTAAATGGATAAAATTGCTTGGAATAGTTCTACAGGAAGTATACTTATGCAAAATATCATTAAGGTTAGTTACTTTGTCTTCTTCAAGAAATAAATTTGCAACTTCTTCCAACCGAAATGACTCTTCCTTCAGACGAT
>JAUZND010004571.1:0-11639 GCA_034780555.1 Coelogynopora nodosa
TTCATCTTATGTTTAGTTATATCAGTTATAGTTATTTTATAGTGACACAAGTTCAACCATTTTTTAACATCGTTTTTTTGAAACACCTTAATTTATAATTCTAGATACTTGAAATAAAATTCGCTAATCCAGGTCGGATTAAGAACTGGATTAGATTAATTTATTAAGCGCAAAGTTTAACTAAATGTTTAGTAGCTAAACTTAAAGTCCCTGCGTATTAGGCCTTATTACGCAATTCAGCTTATTACGCACGACATATATATATATATTCAACGGCAGCAAACTTTATTGTTCCAGACTGGCTGGCTAGTAACGACAATAAGGTTTGCATTATGGAGGCAACGATTCCATAACAGTTCATATAGAGCTTGTTAGAAAGGTCAGTATCTGGTAATTCAAATAATAAATTTGGTACTATGGTGAATGTCGACTAAACCAAGAACAATTAAAGTTCAAACATGACGTAATTGTAAAAAACTAAACATACCACGTGAATCAGCATACGTTGCTTTATCAGAGTCAGGTTAGTGTATATCAACGAACAAGAAAAAATTTTATTTTTATTGATTTAGAATTCATGTACGCTTTTAAATAAAGAACGTAATTAATTTATAGTTATTTATATTATAATTAGTAATAAACCATTATCGCATTTGTACTTAAACTTTGTTTTTCTCAATCGAGACAACTCGTCGACTTACGAGATAGCTAAAAATAAATAATAAATAATAGATAATATTTATAAAATATACTATTTCAAATATTACTTGTAGTTGTAAATATTAGTGTAAAAGTAGTGGTAAAATGAAACCACAAATTGTATAAATAGCACAATGCAAAATAGAGACAGGAGATATGTCGATACCAAAATGTCGGGAGAATACATGTAGTCTTCTTTATGAAACAGTAAAATGTCTAAATAGTAGATTATAATAATAACATTATATATCCCAAAAATTATACCTGGTTGCAGAAACTTTAAAACTTTAACAAGCGATACTCTGACTATCAACATAAAAGTGGTTGGACGAATAATGGGATATATTACGTTGATGGCAACTTTAACAGGGTCAAAACGAATCATTGGAGCTGTCAACGCCTATATATACATTAAAATAATAATTTTATTGAAAAATAAAAGGCAAAACGTTAATTTTAGAAAATTTCACGCTCGTTTAATTATTTAATTAATAAAGAAAATATTTAACAGTTTAATATAAAAGATATTTTGTTCTTAAATTTTGAAAATCTATTTATTGACATATTATGTAGTGGTATAAAAAATTTTAATGAAATGGGATAATTATCCAATTAAAATACCTCCAAAATGTATTGTCGAATTCTAAAATTGGTGAAAACTATTATATTGATCAACACTGTATGCGAAATGGCTAAACCGAGAACCAACAACTAAATTAAAATATTTCATCAATTTAAAAAATTCTAAAAATCACATAATAATCTCTATGAACCGAACAAAAGGTCGACGGATTAATCAAATCGGCATAATAAATAAAGGCCACATAACCGATAATCTGAGGGTTGATATAAAAGAGCAGAAACCCAAATACAATCATACAAAAAACCTAAATTAAATTGTATAAAATTTAAAAAAAACGTTACAAACGTGACGTATCTCTTGACATAATCAAAAGGCAAATTATCGTGGATATAAAGCGACACGATCTGAATAGTCTTCAAAACACACATGAGAATGAGCAAAATTGAAAACAGTCCAATACACGTGGCGTTTAAATCGTTGGTTTTCAACACAAATCGACCGATTGATACTAGTGTAATTGAAAATTTGAAATGTTTAAATTAAAAAAACGTAAGTTTAAAACAGGTTGACAATTTTTTTAAATTTACCTGGAATAATGTAAAGACTAATGGCCACTAAAAATATTACAAATGAAAAAATCATCCAAAAGCCAAATATCTATAAAATATTTAAATTTACTATTTCAAATGTAAATTAAAAAATATACTCTGTAAAATTTGAATGAATATTTTCCAGAATCAGAGTCATCATTGTTGAAAAATTCATCAGTATCGTCATTCTCCCAAAAAAGGTTATTGGCGTCGAGACGCGTGTTGAACGACTATAATATAATCACTATATAATGAAACTTTTTTTATATAAAATTTTCAAACCACAAATTGAGCCAATGTTCTTTTTCCAAGAAAAAAGTAACGAACTCCACATAAATCAGAAATTCCCGTAATCATCATGACTAATGACATGCGCATAAAATTGCGCAAAACAGCAACCTTCATGAAAAAAGACAACAGCGTTATAGCCATCAAAATATCAAGCGTGAAAAAGGAAGAAACAAATCGATCTACTGAATACGGGAGAAAGTATGGTATCAACCACGTAATTACTCTAATGGGCAACCAAATGACGATTATTGTAGCCATACCGTTCAAAAACTAAAATGAATATAAAATAATTTAAAAAAATATATTACTATTGTTCCAAAAGTACATCTAACCATGCTATATGTAGATAAAGCATACCACTAAAATGAATTGAAAATGACAAAGAATATTAGGAAAAAATGAATTTTAAAAAAATAATAATTTATTAATCACCTCTTTCAAATTTGTCGCCTTAAACTTGGCAATCATTGATAAGGCATTCTCCTTACAAACCAACTTCATGTAAATAACAAAAGCGTTGAAATACACAATCCAAATACATCCAATAATAAACCTACATGTACAAAAAACCATTGGAGAAGATTTAAAATTCTCCAAACTGTTGGACAATTTCCCATCCATCAATTTCTAAAAAATAAAATTTATTGTATCAAATATTTCACCATGCTACAAATTTCTATCCAAAATCCAATGATTGCCGGGAATATCAACATTGTGTATATGACGAGCACGATAATTTTGATTATAAAGTGAATTAACCCGCAAAAATAAGCGTACTTAAACATGCCCATTTTTTTGAAAAATTCGTACAGTAGATAGAAAGCAACCATATACGCGACATATCCTGTGTATATAAAAGTCGTGTACTGATAGGTGGGTTGTTCAATTAAATAGTCTTTCAGAATTACTTCACCAATTTTTATAGGAATATAAACTGTAAATATTTTAAAAATTAATAAATTATTCTTTATAATCATTAAATTACCCAGTACTACATTTAATACAAGTATAGTTCCAAAAACAACAGGAGATATGCGCTACTTTAATATTAAAAAAATAATAATTCTAATTTTTTAATTTTTTTTTTAAACCATGAATGAAAAGTTTCTGTTAATGTCGATAATCTAAATTAAAATGATAATTAACAAAATTTAATATTTACATACGTGTTGCCAGTAAAGATGTTTTATTGGAGTTCGGAAAATGTTGTCACCGTCAAAAACTAACGTTAAAATCGAAAATAATATTATTGCTAATTATTTTTAATTATTATAATACCGTCGGGGTTAGTATTGTATCCGGTATCCAAATCTGACTCATTATCGCTCAAATTTTCAGCTGTTTCGGCATTAATTTGACCACTAGTACTATCATCTTCTGACTCTACATCTGATGAGTTTATAGTCGTTTCGGAAGCGATAGGTGGAATTCCATCAATTTTCGTGGTAGGGTCAGAAATGTCAATTATTTTACCCGCCTAAATATTATAATTATTGTCGAAAAAAGTATTTTAATTTAAAATCCAAGATTGTATTATTCCTATTAGAAATATACAACTACACTGTTTCAAAAATAATACTGACTAGCTTATTTTTTTAAAAATACATCGTGTTGTAATTGTACCTTCAACTCGAGAACTATAAAAAAATTATTTTTTAAGAATATTTGTTTGTAAGTATATCTTTTAATCATTTGTTAAAATCAGTAAATTAAGTACTATCAGACAAAAGGTTGAAAATTTATGAAATATTTTTTTTAAACTATTAAAATTAAATTAACTTAAAATACCTATAATTATGACCAAAAATGCCAAAATTTACTCCCCTTCAGAATAACAATAAAATTAATATTATAGTCAATTTATACAAAAAAGACTACGATAAAAACAATATGATTTAGTGCTAAGTGATATCGGTTATTTTTAAAGATTTTCTACATAGTTGTCAGATTGATAAAATAAATGGGTGTTAATGATCACAACAAAGTTAAAACGTAAGTGTAATAAAAAGATACTTAGAATAGCAGCTACAAGATGGCTGTCATTTTTTTATATATGTGAACTAGTTTTTGAAATTAAAGATTCGATAGTTGATATCTGTAGGGATAAAGATTGGCCATTAACATTTTCTTGGACCGAGGTAGTGCAAGTAATAGCCATGTTACAGGAGATATCAAAAAGCATCACAAAGTTAGAGGGATCTACCTATTCGACCCAACTTTTTTTGATATGTACAATGTTGAGCCCAGAAGACTCGGTAAACATCACAGATGAATTGTTTAGAGCTGTAAAATTGAAATTACGATTGGCATTCAGGAATATAGTAGAGGAAGAAAATTCTGTACCTCCTACAAAAACGAGAATAACAATATAATTTAAATCATATATTGGTTTGTTAAATTATAATGGCATGTAACAAAAGAATAATAAATATTATCACGGGTTCCGATTAAATTAATTGATTGGCTACTGACCAATTTTTTCCAAACATAGTGATTTGATACGTGCTCTAAGATTCCTGGCATTCGGTAATTCCACATCATTTATAAAATCAAGGATGATAACATTGATACGGTAAAGAGCGTAGATATTACCCTATAATGAATTAACGAATAATTTATAAATCTTTATTTATAATAAAATTAATATTGATAATTTTGCTGCCTTGGTTGCAATTTTATATACTCCTAAAATTTTAGTTCTTTAAAAGCGTGGTAAATTTTGGGGTTTTGAAATATATTCATACAGATACGTAATTATCGTATATAAAATTTCAACAAAATCGAAAAGTTCGAGCGGGAGGGTGCAGAGTTGCCAGATTCTCTCGCAATCTCGCGGTTGTCAATAACTTCTCGCAAAATTCTCGCAAGCAACTAAAATTTCTCGCAAAAATTGCGAGATAATATTTACAAGCCGCAATATTTGCGAGAAAAATTTACAAGCCAAAATATATATTGTAAATTTGAAATTATAAATTACCATAACATTTATATAAATTTGTGTCTACAGTGCAAATTGACAAATATTTATCTGTTTTATCATCCAATTTTATCAATTCGAAAATTTCAAATTATTTTTAAACTTTAAATGGAGTGTTTTGAAATTTTGCCAGAAAAAAAGGTGAAGTGTTTAATTTGCGAAACATCACACAGAAATCATAAAACTGACCTCATATTACACATGAAGACAAAAAAACATCTCAATCACATTTTCAAAAAGACAAGAGAAGAAGATTCAGAATTACTATTATCCCAAAATACAATAAAAATTAAGGAAATAATACGTAGCTAAATATAGTAATATGAATTGTACTGATAATCTCGTTAATTTAATAAACGACTTAAACGAAAAAGATGAACCTATCATCATGAAAAGGACAAAATGTACCAAAATTATAAAAAATATAATACCCCCAATACTACTTAAAAACCAAATAGAAGACTTGAATAGTACTTACTTTTCCTTGATCCTCGACGAATCAACAGATATAGCTTCCGAAAAAACACTGTGTATTGTAGTGAGATACTTTTCGATAATACGTTGTAAAATTGTTACCGACTTTTTATGCATCCTTCCAATTATAAAGGCAACCGCAGAGATTATACACAACCACGTAACCAAATATTTCAAAAAAAATAGCGTAGATATTACTAAATGCTTTGCATTAGGGACAGACGGAGCATCTATTCTATGCGGATGCACGAATAGTTTTTTTACAAGAATGGCTGTAAATAATCCTGATATAATCTTGGTGAAGTGCCTATGCCATTCTTTCCATCTAACAGTATCGCATTCCTCGAAACACCTACCACCAAATGTTGACTATGTGCTGAGAGAGACCTACAATTGGTTTAACCGCTCCGCTATAAGAAGATCCGAGTTTAAAGAACTTTTTGACTATTTTGAAGTAGCTAGCGACGATTTAAAGTTCATCAATATCAGCACGACGAGATGGCTCGCCAAAGGATCTGCCATAAAAAGAGTTTGTGATAAATGGTACATGCTGAAAAAATATTTCGAAAAAATAAAACCCCTAAATAAAAAGAATTTAAATGTAGTAACATTATACGATATATTTACAAATAACATTATAAAATTGTATCTCATATTTTTGCTGCCAATATACAAGCAATTTAATGAAATCAATGTCAAATTCCAATCTTCAAAAGCAGATTATGTGTTACTGTTGATTGAATTACAAGACTTCTACAAAAGCCTTATGATGAGAGTTATGAAACCAAATGCTATTAAGGATGATTTGGAGATTATCATGGAAAATACGATTGATGACGTTGATTTTGGACATGAGTTTACAATTAATTTTTGTTCGAATAAAGCCATGATGTCTCTTGAAGAGAGAGTAATTTTAAAGAATAATTGTAAATTATTTCTACTTGAATGCTGCAAGCAAATGAAACTACGAATATCTGTAAATGTTAAACTCCTAAACCAGCTAAAAATATTATCTCCCTTAAATTTCCTAGGAAAAAATATACGCTTTAATAAGTTGCCACTACATTTGGCATCTAGTGATTCTAGTCCATTAAATATCCTAGACGAGCAATGGCGCAAACTGAACTCAATGGATTGGACAAATATTGCCGAGCTTCCTGGTCAAGAATTTTGGGTCAACATTTACGAGTACAGAAATAGTGAAGGTTTATATAGCCTCCGAGTTTTGGCACTATTTGCATTGAAGATTTATTCGACACCCATTTCAAATTCCTGTGTCGAGAGAGTATTTTCACAGGTTTATATATTTTTAATTTTTCTTAAATTATTGTTTTAAAGGTTACCCTCACAAAAACACAGCTCAGGACACAACTGGGAAGCGAAACATTGGACTCCATATTGCGAATAAAAGTTAGTGAAAGAATGAAGGATGTCACAAAAATCGAAAATATAAATGAGTTTTGCGATTATGATTCAAAAATGTATAATTAAGTTAATTTTATAAAATCTATAATAAATTTATAAAAAATATTTACAAATGTGTAAAAGTTACAATGTAGATTATCGTAGTTTTATCTACACACTCAAACCATTTACAAACTAATTTTACATGGAGGACAATATGAGCATCACGTCTCAAATTTCTTCGATTGTATCAGACACCTCGTACAACGGACCGATAACATTTTATACATGGAAGCATCGGCACCTGTTTACAATGTCAATGCACAATTAGGATATAATATTCAAGTCAAGTGCAATATTTGCAGCAAACTTAGGGTGATTAAAAAAATTCGAAACGTGGATCTGTGTAGCTCATTTGGAAGATACTTTTACAAACACAATTTAACGGGGATTGAAAAAACGCAACTTTTTTGAGTTTTATTGGGTTTTTTTAAAATTTTATAAAAAAATACAAAATAAAAGTTAAAAAAACAACATAAGTTACATAACTCAGTTTTTATTTTTTGCAGAAAATTCGGTTTTTATTTCATTTATTAAAAATTGTAAAGATTAAAAAAACCCAAACATCTCTGCAATTTATAAATCTAGGGCGATCCACGAGTTTCAAACTTTTTTGATTTTTGAATCACCCTAATAAACACTCTAGAAGACGGCAAAATCGTCGACTTCAAATTTATCCAAACATTTTAAACAAGATCATCCTTCTATTTTAATCCAATCGGATGTACCAGGGGCTTCATATTATGGTGATTTTTTGGGTAGAATCAAAATATATAATATATCATGTTTTTAGAAACTGATTCCTATGAACCTCAAATCAAAATAGCAAAAGTATCAAAGACAATGGTTCACGAAGTGATCGCAGACTACATCGTTAATGACATTCGACCACTGTCCACATGCGAATCAAAAGAATTCCGGTTATTTTCATTGAGTATTTTTTAGGACTTACATAACAGTTACTTTTTTAGCATAATTCTGATTTCGATTCAACCAGAAATTGAAGGAATGATCCCGAACAGAAAGGCTTTGAAATCGTGTATAGTGTTAAAGAACAGTGACAATTGTCAAAGATTGAAGGACATTCTGATCGATGTGGAATATGTCTCCACGACTGCGGATATATGGACAGCATATAACAAGTCGTATATAGGGATTACTGCTCATTGGATCGATCGTTCGTTCGAGAGGAGTGCAGCTATTTGCTGTCAGAGATTTTTGGGGAGGCACACCTATGACGCAATTGCAAAGAAGCTGCAGGATGTCCATATGGAGTACGGTATCCTCGAAATACTGTGAAGTGTGTCACCGACAACGGCTCTAATTTCGTGAAAGCTTTTAGGCTGTTCGAAGTGACATTCGAGCAGCCAGAGGACCCGGAAGAAAGCTACGACGATGACGTGGCTTTTACGGACATTGAAAGCATTTTGTCAGAATCAGGTGAAAGCACCTTCATGTTGCCCCCGCATGAAAGGTGTTTTTCGCACACTCTCAATTTAGTTCCCACAGCAGACATTGAGAAGTACATAAAATCCCTCAACCCGAATATTGGACCATGCACTTGGTCATTCCTTTTGTTTAGAAGTTGTATGGCCAAGTCCGCAGCGCTGTGGAATAAAGCGAGTCGCTCCACAATAGCTGCAGAGCTAATAGAGTCACTACTAGGGCTCAGAAAGCTTCTGAGGTCATGTGCGACGCGATGGAATTGTCTATTTGAAGCTATGGAGCGCGTTTGCAGTATTGAGTAAAGACACCTTCGACAGCTTTGTTCGTCTTTATAAAGTCTTATAACCATTTTTTTCGAAAATGGAGATTAAAATAGAAATTATATTTTTAGAAATTTTCCTCCTAGTACTATTTCTGTGTAATTATTTTTTAATTCATTATATTCTCATTTTACTTTCAACAATCTTTTAGTATCATCGCAGAGCCTGAAATTATAAAGTAATAATTAATTTGTACGTTGTACAAAAATGTCAATCTAGTTTCAATATAAACTTACCTTTCCAAAGACATTTACTCTTTGTTACAAAACAATGGGCATCATCCACATGTCGGAAAAAATCAATATAATTGTCGAATGGGAGCTAAAATTAAAAATGATTTTATAGACAATTCTATTTTCTCTATTTATGACCAAAAAATAAAAATTGTCTAAAACAATTCAAATTTTTTAGACTAATACATTAAAGGGTATAATTATTATTATTTTATATAATTGACCTTAAAAAAATTTTAAATGTCATTTTTTAAAATAATTAATGATGTAATATTTGATAATATTGTTATATTGATAATATTTGTAAATATTGATAATTATTGTTCATATTAAAAGCAAGAAGAGACACATTCATGTCTATTCAATTGGCAAAAATGTATCAGATTAGTGAGTGCATTGAAAAAAAAACCAGCATACCTTTGTGAACGATAAAAATGTTCAAGAAATAGGGGATGTGTAATACATTGTGTATTCTAAAACATCGTGGTCAAAAGCTTTTTCAGAAAGAATTAATAATTTTGGAAGAAAACATTCCTATCATTAAGTCGTTATTGAATGTCTTAAAAAGAATTCCTGTGTCAGAAGCGGAGGTCGAAAGGAGCTTTAGCAAGCATAGATTAATGCATACAATACTACGCTCTAATCTAAAGAGTGAAACGTTAGATGCTCAAATCAATATTCGATACAACTGGCCCATTCTTCATGAAAAATCTATGAAACAAATGAACGACTGTATAGAAAGGATTGAAGATGATGAACATATGCCTGCTGCTTTCGATAATGATGTACTATAAATTTTTAATTGTATAATAAAATTTTTACTGGCCCTGTTACCTGGCCAGTACTATTTCCAGCTGACATCAACCTCTGACCATTCGCTGATATTGATCAAAATGTACATAAATTATACACATTTTTTATACAATGTTAGTCACATGACTCATGTGTCTGACGTTTTAATGAAAACGGTAACTAAGATAAATTTAAAAATACGGTTTTAATAAAGTTTTACTCAATGGAATTGACCCATAGATACTATCACTACTAGCATACTGGACAAAATAAAATAAAATTTATTTTCAGCATAATTTATGCAAATTTAACGACCAATACATCAACTAAAAAATAGAAAGTTTAAAATTCTCGAAATTCTGAAAAATATAACACGATAAACTGAGTTCTGAAAAACTTGCTTAGCAAAGTTATACCCTCCATTGAGATTTTTTTGTATGTATAATTAATTTTTAATCATTACTTCCAAACACCCATGCCATTGGCAATGATAATATTGCACAACCTGCGGAATAAAATTTCCAGACTCTCCACACTCACACTCATTAAAAAACGTTGAATCCTTTTTTTCCAAATACTTGACCCCTTTAAACTTTAAATGTGCGTGATAACAATGAAACAAAAGGTGGCTTTTAATCAATTCACATGAAATGTCTTTACGACAATAATTCCACGGACAAGCTTTGTAAATCTTGCATTCTTTATTAGAGTCGATAAAATTGCCGTGTCTTGTTTTTACGTGGTATACTAGTTTGTCAAATTCGGTAAAAGTCGATTGGCATACAAACTTGCCTTCTATAATTTCACAAATCATTAAAATTTTGAAATTTCAGTTTTATAAATTTCGTCTCAGATAATGATTCATAAAAATTGAATCACATGGCGTCAACAAAATTTAATAAAGTTAAACCTTCATTTTCAAATTGTCAAATTAACAGTTGAATTTAAACTTGAAACACAAAGTAAATTTATTTATTTTTTATACATTTTTGACAGATATTTTGAAATATAACTTAAATGCACATTCTCAACACAGCCCTCAGACGGTACACGTATTTGATATATAATTTAACTTTTAAAACATTTTTTTAAATGTTTCGTTCATTGTAGCTCAAAATCGAAACCTCTGAAAATGATGTGTGTTAGAAGCGCTTCCTTGTGGCGCAACGTCCCTCTTCAACCGCCCGATGCCATTTTTGGCCTCTCTGAGAAATTTAACCTTGATAAAAATGAAAACAAAATCAATTTGGGGATTGGGGCCTATCGGAAAGACAATGGATCACCGTATTTTTTGAATACTGTTGCCATAGCACAAAATGAAATTTTGAAAAATATGAATAAGGAATATGCAGGGATTGCAGGGTTTAGTGACTATTGTAAATTGTCGGCGTGTTTAGCTTTTGGTGACAAGTCTTCAGCAATCACTGGAAAAAGGGTATTTTATTAGTTAATAAAAACGTCGATTTTTATGAAACTACGCCGACATCGATACATTTTTTCACATTTGTCATCCTATATCTTATTTAAATTTCTTCAATTATTATGATATTTTTTTTTCGAAAATTGAAAGAATCTAATGTAAATGTTCGCCTTTTTCATCTTTAGTACACGTATAAATTTTGAAGTTCGGACAAATTAAACAATAATTTATATTGAAACATAGCAACATAATAACCGTCCCACATTTTTTTGGCATTGGCTTCGATGTCATGTGGTCGGTAAACTTGACACGAGGTATTGTCGATTACTAGTCCTAAAATTATAATTGTA